>CM040979.1:335209-352672 GCA_022985145.1 Pangasius djambal
AACTGTACACAAAGTCTCACTCTTCTGGAAACTGTGGTTAAAAAAGCTCTGATGTAGGTGTCTTGTGTGTGATGCTGCAGCAAAGTGAAAGGACGTGTCAGCAGCTTAAAGATGAGGAATTGCACAAATGCACAGAAACGTTGTAGATCCAACAGCTGGGCCTTCAAAAATGCATGAATGTACCTCAGTGTGGAAACATTTCCCAAAGGTCTGTTACATTAAAAACCTAAGGCTAAAGTTAGACTGAATACTGAATAATGCTTGAATTCTGCACACAGGTTCAGGCTTAGTGCTTGTAAATCTGCCATTTTCCAGATTCGTTTCATCTAATCCTTGTATTTGGAACTAAAAAGTCCAGATGTTTGGGTCTGAAAAAGACCCTGTTTTAACTTCTTTTATGTCATGGCCTTACTGTCGACCACAAGCACATCAACTCCACCTACGCCCTTAGGAAAAACGGGACTTTTCATTAGGTCTATAAGGGTTCTTTGGATGATTGAGTTCTTCGCTTCATTAATTAATTAAATTAGTGGTTCCTAGAGTGGGGTCCAGGAAGCCCCAGGGTGTCTATGAAATCTCAGCATTATCAACTTTATTACATTCATTAATTCAATTAAATTTTATTTGTATAGCACTTTTAAAAATGGACATTGTCACAAAGCAGCTTTACAGAAATAAATGGATTCAAATTAATTTAAACCAAAATAAATTGTAAATATGTGAATTTATCCCTAATGAGTGAGTCAGAGGTGATGGTGGTGAGGAAAAACTCCCTGAGATGATATGAGGAAGAAACCTTGAGAGGAACCATCCTCATCCTCATCCTGGGTGACACCCGATTATAAATAAATCCCTTCTATAACTGTGTACTACACGGACAAATAGTGCAGTTGTGCAACCAGGAAATTCATTGTAGTTTTAACATGAAGTCCGGTTTGTTGAACTGATCTGCTGTCCACTGACGGAGACCTGAGTACAAAACTGCTCGCGTCATTACTGAGTTATTTACTTATTTGGCTGGTAATTTTAATACAGGTTTAATCCAGACCTCAATAACTGAAAAACTCTATAAATTATGTCAGTTTGGATCTAATGTCAGTGGAAACTTACGTATTCCTCCAATAAATAGTAGGAATATTAATATACACATTTATATAAAGTTTTATATTCATGTTATGTTCAGTAAACACACTGCGCTGAGGGTGTGTGTGGAATTTATTTTACAATTAAAGAGGTCACCGGCTGCAAAAGGTTTGAGAACCCCTGAACTAAATGACATTCTGATGTCAGAGTCGTTTCATAAAGAATTTAGCATCAAAGTTACAAAAACATTCAACCTGAAGCTAGGCTTTATATTAAATCTAATAATCTATATTAGACTAACGTATATTAGACTAGAGACTGGAAGGGCTTTTCCCAAATCTAACAAAAGATAGGTAGATCAGAAGGGTCCCAGCACGCCATTTGTCTCATTTCAGTGAACTGTCTAAGGAGAGGAGGCCGTCAGGGTCAAAGGTCAATCCTCTCATCTGCATGCCGAGACTTGCCGTTAACGTCACGGAGTCACAAGCTGAGGATGAAAAGGCTTTGCAGTTGTGCAGCAGCCTTCCCATGAGACAGTGAGAATAATGACACTGCTTGGCTCGATGCTTCAACCATGTAACTGCTCACGCATTAATTCAGTGGCTGTTATCAAGTTTTATACCACGGCACTGTTAAATTCTAGAATCTGATTGTTGATTAATTTCCTGTAACAGCAGCTCTGACAACAGTGCAGATCCTAATCACAGGTTTATATTAATGCGCTCCTTCTAATACGTTATCGTTTCTATAGTAACAGCTCATCTACAGGGACTTGTGTGTCAGACCGCCACACATGTAATCTAAAGCTAATAATAAAAAACATTAAAAATGTGTTGTGATTTAACAAAGACATATAATCACTGATATAGTACGATTTTCTGTATGGAGATGTTCGTTTAATATTCATGGGAGGAGCCACCAGTATGCAACAGCCAATACGTTTTGCTTGTTTTGATTACGTTTACAGCGTTTAGTAGACGCCTTTATCCTGAACGCATCCTCATGCTAGCTCAATCGTTCAGGAACTAAGAGCACCATCAAGAACATTTAGTGAGCATTAATTAAAGAATATAAACAAATAAAGAAAGTGAGCCAACACAAAACCAAAATTAAGACAAATAAAATTAAGGACGGGCCGTTCTGTCTGCTCAGAGCCGTAAGCCGTAAACAACCACCTCAGCTGACGGAGGATTTAGCGCTCACATATTATTATTATTATTATTATTATTATTGTATATTATTAAATATTTTTATTGGCATAGAAGTGAGTCAAAATCTCTTCCACTTCTGCCTTTCAGCCTTTACCCTGATCGCTCATTTCGTGCTCCCAGCTGTCTGTGCACTTTTCCTTTTATGGAGTTTTGTGGGCGTCGATACATGCAAATGAGCCGTGTCGGGAGCGCACTTTGCATTTTACTTTTAAAACTTTTAAGGTTTGGCTTACACAAACATTTGTACACAACATTACTAAAAGATTGATAAATGAGGCACAATAAATGTAACTATAAATGGATAATGTGGCAAATTGCTGTGGTATAAGTGGAATAAAATGCTTTGTGACGTGCTGTTATTGGAAAATAATCAACTTCAGGGTGGTAACAGTAACAGTTAAAGAAAAACAGCTTCTCCAATGATTACAATTCTACAATCTGTACAGCTATCTATATATCTATATATCTATAATCTATAAATTTATAACACATCATACTTTTTATCCATTTATAGTTACATCTGAATGTTGTGGAATGCCTGCGACGCAAGTTAGTTCTTGTTATAACTTACGTTGCAGCAGCTATAAACAGTTTTTACCTCACAAATATAAACAGCTTGTTACACAGAAACGTTTTTAATCCATCAGTATTTTGTATTATTAATTGAAATTAAAACAAAGACACACAAATGTTACTGTAATAGTCACAGATTTTCTGATTTCTTTATTTCTTTGGGAAAGCAGGCAAACCCCCTCAGGCTAAAAGGACTCCCGTCAATCACCACTTCCTGGATGGAATTTCAGGTAGAAAAAAGAAGACAGACATTAACACTTCCCTTTTTTTCAGACCTCCTCCCACTTCCTAAAAACAGACGCACTCTGGAATTTGAGTCTGGTGGAGAGAGAGAGAGAGAGAGAGAGAGAGAGAGAGAGAAAATCCCAATACAAGTCTGGAGACGTTTGTCTGAGACGCTGATTGTATTTCTTTTGGCTGAACCATAAAGAAGGTAAAAGAAGAGAACAAAAGAGTCAGATAGAGAAAAACGAGAAAGAAAGAGAGAGAAAGAGAGAGATCTCAGCCATGAAGCCCTGCACATGGATCGGCTCTCTGACGTTCCTGCTGTACGCTTTTCCTGCATACGCTGCTAACAGGTGAGTTTTCATCAGAAACGAGTAGAACAGTGTTCCTCAGGGTTCCTCAGAGTTCCTCAGGGTTCCTGAAGAGTTCGTGGTTTAAACCTGACACCGTTCTGCTGTGTGATGAATCTGTGGATGAAGTGAAATCTACCAGAACGTCCTGCTCGATCTGGCTTTTATTTTCATTTTTTAATTATAGTGACAGGATGTATTTCCTTTATCATAACACATGGACTCAATGCCTTATTTATTACTGTCTCTGTAAAGTCAATAAAATCATTTTAGAAATTATAGTCTAGTTTTAAAAAAACATTTCTATTCTGTTTTTGGTAACTGATTCAATCATTTACAGCATCATTATGTACACACGCTTTTAGTCACGCGCTTTCTGAGGTAAACATACGTGAAAACAAGTTTTTAAACATGTTTACCTCAGAAAAAATACCTGCTGCTAATGCTAACACCAAATACAGTACGCTTTTATCAAACTTTCCACCATAAAATGTATTTAACAAACTCTGTTTACTTTTCCCTCCGTCTTACTGCCATATTTTTTGCGTCTTAGTCTGCCTTAGTAAGAATGATTAATGCTAAGGCTAATGGTTTTACAAAATAGTAATATAACATAGAAATAAATAAACAATATATAACAATATAACACACTTTAATTTTTTTGTAATTTTACATTTTAACATTTTCTTATGCTATCTTAGCAATGTTACTTTTGCTTTGAATTTACCTCAGGAAGAATTACTGCGCAAATGCTAACCGCTAACAACCGATGACTTTATCAGTATAGTCGCATATTGCAATTTCTACAGATCTACATCTTTAAGTTCACTCTATTTTCAGTTTTCTTTTTTTTTTTTTTACCTCAGGAAGAATAGCTGCTGCTAATGGCAACACCAAATATAGTAGTCTGTACTGATAAACAACATATAATATGTGTCATAAATTTTTATCAAAGTTTACACCAGAAAATGTATTCAGTTCTCTCTGTTTAACTTTCCCTCCATTTTAGTGCCATAAATTTTATGTTAGAATACTTCAGCAAGAATAATTAATGCTAAGGCGTTAACTGTTCAAAAAGGTTTTACAAGATACTAATAAAGCAATTTTTGCGTTGAATTTACCTCAGGAAGAATTACTGCTCAAATGCTAACCGCTAACAACAGATGATGTTAGCAAAACAGCATTATAGTGTCTTCAGTTTCCAACACTCTGCCTCTTTAAAATTATGTTACATTTATCGCTCCTAAATTTAAGTCTTACATTTCCCTCAGGAAGAACAGATGATGCTAATGCTACTGCTAAGAACTAATATGTGATGAGCGGTTAAATTATCCTGCTGAAGTAGCGAATCGATATAAATGCGTTTACTCTACCTTTATTGTCATGTTGTTCATAGAATAAATGTATACATTAATGCAGAGTAAAAGCAGCAGCTGTTAACGCTAGCTGATGATATGGATGCTAATAAAACAATAGAAAGGCAACATACTGTGGATAATTTCTCTAGAGAATCTAATGTTGCTTTGTTGACATGCTAAGCTCGTATTTTAACTCGGGGCTCTGTGTTATTCCGGGAGCGACGGACGTCTAAATGTAGCGTAGCCACCTGTTAGCGTCTCATATTCTCCTCTTTACGCTATTTTGGCTCTCGGATTCCTTGCAGTGCTTCACAGCCAAAATCAAGGTTGCATTCCAGGTCTGTTTATAACACGGCGACTTCCCCTCGCATTAAATCCCACTCACCGTCTTAAGGCCTGTGTTACTAGTTGGATGCAATTTTCTTTTATTACTTGAGGGATCGAATGAACATCAGGTGAATTGTTCACTTCTCAAAATGGCGGATGAAGCTATTTCTAAGGGCAATAAAATAACTATTCTGAAAGTATAACCTTTGTCTAAAATTGTTTTCACATAGTGGGCCTCATTTATCACATTGGATACAAATAAAAAACAAATTCTTTGTAAATTGTTCACAGGAGGATTTACGCGAGAAATGTGGCCTTCTGGAAAACCCAAAAAAAACATCAGTATCCTACGTTCACTCCTGAGTTTGCGTAAATTTCCATAAAAGGAGACTTTCTACTTCAGATCAAAGATTAAACCATTTATTTCAATGAAACACTGATTTCATTTAACATTTTGTGAAACTCATTTGTTTCATATTAATGACTTGAACAAAGAAGCACACAAATAAGACTAGGCTTTACGTTAGGATAAAAGTAATGGCGCCCTATAAAAGGCGGGAGAGTTAGTGTGTGTGTAATGTAGCTGATGCCCTGCGGTGGCTGAGCTGCGTTACTGGGACGCGCTCTTTCACCATTTAGTCATCATTTTGTCGTTTTCAGATCTCTTTGCCTTTTATGGAGTTTTGTGGGCGTGGCTAAATGCAAATCAGCTGGACTGATTGTAATTGATTGTAAATTACCGCTTTAATTTATAGCTGATTGAGTTTTTATCAACGTAATCACGCAAACACGAAGAAAATCAGAGTAAAGCAGGTTTTACTTTTGTAAATCAGGCAGGAATTTTTAGTTTGTTTTGACCCACAAAAATATTCAAACACAATTCTAATAAAAGACAAACTGCTAATTGTAGGCGGTTAAATACAAACAAAACCAAAACCCCGGCTTCCCGAGTTAAAGGCAATGGCTGCTGTAAGGAGGGTTAATAGCACAGCATAGTTTAGCTTTTTTAGCCTGTAGCATTTAGCTTGAACAAACCAGCAAATGACACTAACATGTTTTAGCTAATCGTGTGTCAACCTTTTGTGCGGATTTCAGCAACCAGCTATTTTGCGAGTCTGGTTACAGACAGAATCGGCATGTCGTAATGACCGTAATTTTAACTCGACCCTCCTCCGACCTTCACCGTTCGAAACTTCAATCACCAGTTGGAGCATCAGTTCCCAAACAGCTTTACTACAACTCGTTACTACTGTTTACAACAACGCATTTCTACAACTCGGAAACACGTAATTACTGTAATTCCACCATAGCGTAGCAAACAGGCATCCACCATCACACACAAAGTCCGATACGTTATAATATTCAACATGCACAGTACTTTTATCGTAAGTATTTTTATGGGCAGAGTTTGCTGGAAGTCATCCATCGTTATCTTAACTTGTGTGTGTGTGTGTGTGTGTGTGTGTGTGACTGCGTGTTTGACGCTCCATCTGTTTAATTATAGCGTAACCTCAGTCAAGTCAGGATAAGCGTTATGTATAAGGCACAAAAAAACTAATAAAAGCAAAAAAAAAAAAAAGAGAGAGAGGCACATAATTCAAGCTTTAAAAAATAAATATACCAGATTACCAAATAAATAAATAAAATATTAACAAATTAATAAATAAAAGTCAATTAATAAATAGTTCTTCAATAAATTCACAATGTGAGCATCATCCAACCCAATATCATGTTTTTGAACGATGTACACGGATAAATTTACGTTAAATTTGATCACCTTATGTCGATAACCTGCTGTTAATGCTAGATTAGTACATTAACATTAGCACACTTCTTGGTATCTAGCTAGCTTTGCTGTTGTTTCTAAACAAATAGATTGTGTAATTAATAAAAAATATTGTTCGCTAAGCACTATTGTAACCCAAGCTAGCTTAGTAATAGTCCAGAACGCCATGTCAAATATGAACGCAGACTTGTGAGAATGTGTAGCATTAGCCAACCTTACTGCGTAGCTAGTTATCTAGCTAGCTTAGCTAATTTTTCTAAACAGTTATATCGTGTAAATATCGTCGCAGTCCCAGCTGGAATGTAGAAAGTGCTTGCGTGTTTGCGAGAATGTGTAACGTGTGTGTTTGTTCGCATTAAAGGCAAAGCAGACAGGTGTCTGTCGGAAATCTACAAGGTGTCTGTCGCTATGGCAACCGGCTGGACTGCTGCTATGGATGGAAGAAGAATACAAAAGGCCAGTGTGAAGGTATACCGTATAAAATATAACGTATACTCTTTAAAAAGAATTTGACATTTGACATTCAAATTGGTGTTGCTTTTTTAATTTTAACGCTCAGTGCGAATTTATCATTTTATCAAAAAGAATTATGTATGTAAATGCTATGTTACACAAAAAAAAATAAAACTGACAGTGCGTTAAAACGTGTAAAGTGCAGGATGTTTTCAAAATTTTAATGTATTTTGCTTTAAGTACAGAACTTCAAAGAAAAGTCACTAGATACGAGAACCTCAGACCAGCTAGCTAATGGGTTAATTAGCTGTTAGCATATGAATTACTACAGGAATCAGTAGTTCGAGCTAAAATCCTGGAAAAAATATACAGATACATAAAGCACTGTAGCTGAATCTAATGTTATGTTTTCAGATTTCTGCGATAAAGCTAATGTGCACTGCAAAATGAGACGATGTCCTCTCACATTAAATTAAACGTTGTTTCATGCGTGATTGTGAAGATTTTTTTTAGCTACTTGGCTAATGGCGTAGCTAAAAGTATTTTCTGTAGATTGTGTCTTTTACAAGCATAAAGTTTGTTAGACATTTAAATTAAAATGTAGTTAGATATTTAAACTACTCGAACTCATTCCGAACTTTCCACTTGCTAATACCGAAATCTCTTTTCCAGCCCAGTGTGAATTCGGATGTAAGCACGGAGAGTGCGTCGGGCCGAATAAGTGCAAGTGCTTCCCGGGATACACTGGAAAAACATGCAGTCAAGGTTTGTAGGAAAGTTTGTTTCCTTTAACGAACTCACCGTGAAACAGATTAGCAGTGATAATAGCTTTCACTGTTTTAACCCTGGATAAATTTAGCTAAGCAAACTGTTTCTGCCTTGTTTTTCCCTTTTTTTTTTAAAATCTTTGCCATGACTCTGGATATAAACTTTCTCACAGTTTAAAACATTTCAGATGTTTACATAGCTAGTGCTAGTTAGCTACTATAGTGTTATACCTAACTATAGAACATAGCGAGCGATTATATATGTTTTCAATATTTTTCCCTGGTTACAATCAGCTAAGCTAACAATTTCTGACCGTGTCCTTGTTATTCTCTTAAATTTGATCGAAGAAATTTCAATTTATTGAAATTCAATTCAAGACTTCTTTTGCTTTATTTTGAAATTATTAAATTTATCTAGCTAAAAATGTATCATTTGCTTTCATTCCTGCCAAGCAATATTTACGTTTTTTTGTTTTGTTTTTGTTTTTCTTTTCTTCAGTTTGTTTAGCTAGGAAAAAGTTTGTGTTTGTAGAATTTCCAATGAAGACATTTAGCTAGATAATATCACTAGCTAGTTAGTTAGTTAGCTATCTGTGTTTCTTTAAAATCTAAACTTAGACGCTAGCTAGTGATTGTAAATAATCAATTCCTGACTGTTTCCTTCCCCAGATTTAAATGAATGTGGGCTGAAGCCTCGGCCATGTGAGCATCGCTGCATGAACACCTTCGGGAGCTACATGTGCTACTGCCTGAATGGATACATGCTAATGCCCGATGGCTCTTGTGCAAGTAAGTGCCCAAATAATGCTTACTATATATTTCATATACATGTGTACAGTTACTGACTGTAGCTCATCTGTTGCTCTGCACAAAGTATTGGCCCCCTTACCTCATCCATCAATGGACAGAACCCACCACTGAGCAGACAGTGGGCCTCATTTATCATCCTTTTAGTAAAATTGCATATAACATGTTCTTGTAGTCCAAACCGAACTGAAAAATTCCAACCAGATTTGCAAAAGTTTCACATGGTGATGTTCTATAACTGCTAGACTTCCTGCAATCTGGCGTTGTTTTCTTTTCAAAACAAGTGAAAACAAGAAATGCTTAAAATGTCCAAAAGTATACCATTTGCTTTGCTGCGTTGCCGGACAGACTCGAGGACTTGCTCTCTGGCTCACTGTCAGTACGGGTGTGAGGAGGTTCAGGGGGAAATCCGCTGCCTTTGTCCCTCAACTGGTTTACAACTCAGTCCAGATGGAAGAACCTGCGTTGGTGAGTGAGAAATTTATAAATAAGCAAATACTAAAAATTCAAAACGTCAGTGAACAAATCTTATTGCACTGCTGCTTATGCACTAACCCATACATTTTAGGTAGCGTTTAAATATAGCAGAAAAGACTATGTAGTATAATATATAATTTTAATTTCCCTTCAGTCTTTGGGTGTGAGAAATGCTCATAATAATGAACCCTTGTTAACCCTTAATAGGGGGCCAAGCACCAAGGATCTTTTTGTGTTTCACTTCTTTAAATGTTGATTATTAGGGGGCCAAGCACCAAGTTTTTTTGTTTTTGTGGCTCACATTTTCAAATGGCCATTATTGAGTGTGTGTGTGTGTGTGTGTGTGTGTGTGTTTCACTTCATCTTCACATCCCCATGGTCTGTATGTGTTGTTTTTGTTTTCTTCAATGCAGAAAACGAATGTTTTCTTTCATTTAGATATTGATGAGTGCGTAACCGGAAAGCACCAGTGTCCATACAACCGTGAGTGTGTCAACACCTTCGGGAGCTACTACTGCAAGTGCCAAGCGGGTTACGATCTGAAATACATCAGTGGAAAATATGACTGCATAGGTAAAGCTACAAACCCTTAGGAAAGAGCTAACAGTTGTCATAGTATTTTAAACCATGATAAAACGTTAAGCAGAAAATGATACGATATTATATTGTATTTAACTTTCAGACATCAATGAGTGTCTTGCCAACACTCATAAATGTAGCCGTCATGCAGAGTGTATAAACACTGAGGGTTCGTACAAGTGCAAGTGCAAGCAAGGCTTCCGTGGCAGTGGGTTCGACTGTTCAGGTGAGAATTGTGTTATTTTATTCCGTTTGGAGCTGGAAACTGTATATCTGTATAAATCAAGGTACATACAAACCTTCTGGAAAGCTTCTCGCTAAAATTTCACAGGACACTATCAGAATCTAGTATGAAACTGGGATGCGGTGCTATGATTCCTCAAAAAATGTGTGACTGATATTTTAAATATTTTTAAAGGGATGCTTTTAAAATATTTTCACATATTTTTAAGTCCTGTTTAATTTTTTATTTAAATTAATTACTGTTTTAATTAATTAAATCTTTTCGAGATCTCAGCAGAGATATGCTGCAGCGGGGAACAGTGCAGGATCTTCATGGGGTATATGGAGCAGTGGCTCTATGAATAAATGCATATTTATTTTGTTTATACAGAAATATGGATGAAATATGGTTTTATTTTGGAGGTTAGAAAGAGCAAAACACTGACTGTAGGCAAAAAAAAGATAAGAGAGTAGCGTGCCTCCTGTTCGTATCCTGTTAATGAACATGGTCTTTGTCCTGCGGGTCAGTTCTTCTAGTCGCTGGTGGAAGTCTAATTTCCACAAAGTGAAAAGTGCGTAAAAGAAAGTTTGCGAAATTTGCCGTCTCCCGCCTGTTTCCTTCCAACTGGCCTTTTACCGATAAAATGGTGTGTGTGTTGACATCATCCTTAAAAAAAAGATCCACCTAAGTTTTGGTGTTTCGCAAAAGAAATCTGCCCTTGAGCCGTTTCCGTACATAATTTAGTGTATATCACAGATCGTGTACCTTGTGTGTCCTGCATGTCCTCAGATCTTTGTAAAATGGAGAGATTATTGAGACAATTCATTGAAGGAATTCTTTCCAGCTTACTTTCATATTAATTTCACAAACAATTGCAATTATATGAAATATCAGAAGACGACGTCAGATTGGAGCAGTCGCTCGTCTGATACGGCGCCAAGTAACTTAAGTCCTTATGCGACGAAGCCTGTGGGTCTGGGAGGCAGCGTTGGAGAGCTGCGGCCATCGCGGGCTGCCACCCAGCACCGGTTCCGACCCGAAAGCGGATCGCCATCGCCCTGTTCAAGCTGGCAGCCTGCGCCGAGTACAGAGTAGTGGGGGAAACTTCGGGGTCAGTAAAATGGCCGTCCATTGACGTGCACGGCTACTAAAGAAAGATGAATGCGGCGCTATATCAGGCTGCTGAATGTAGCGGAGGCCAGTGAAACTGCAGAACTAATTCGGTTTACGGTGCGCTGGATGGCACCGATGCGATGGTGCGATGGCTCGAAGGGCAATGGGCAATAAACATTCATCAACATCAGTATTTATGACAGAAATATATCAGATTTAGCAAATGGCGAATTTTCTTCTGGCATCCCTGGGCAGGCTGATGTTTAAATGGAATTATCTCTTCTTGTGTCTGCACTAGCTGATGTATTTGTGGTTTTATATACGGATCCTGTGATCACTGGAGAAGCAGAACCATTTAGATTTTAGATTTAAACTTCATACTACGAGAGACTGCATTGAGTCTCCTGTTTTAAGAGTCTCCGGTTAAGACGTCTGCGATTGGAAAAACACCTGTCCCAAATCACTGTTTTCTTAAAAAAGGAAAAAACTTTTCTTTTTTTTTTTAATGTTTCAACCATCTGCCAAATCCGTTTGATGTTGTTGTCTAGACGTAGACTGGAAGGAAGGCAGTGGTGTGCGTAAAAAAAAAAAATGTCGTTTTTGTGTGTTTCCTGTAGTAAAGCCCTTTTATCACAGCAGCTCCTGGGACGCCGAGAAAGGCAGTGCAGATGAATTTCTTAACGGTGAGACGCTTTCGGCTGAGGTTTGCCTGCGAAAGTCCCATCCGCTCATTACAACATAAATATATTAACACGTAGTTTTCAGTGGATTTATTTTAATAAACTCTCATCACTTCCCCTCACGATGTTTAGCGTCGTATCAGCTCGCTAACCCGCTAGCAGGGTAAAGTAACCGAAACGTAACATTCTTTCAGCTAATGAAATATATTTCATTAGTATTTTACTTCTTCACTAGCTGCTTTACCAATTTCCATCCCCTTTAGCTAGCTAGTGTGATTACTAACCACGTAGCATGCTAGTATGTTAGCTAGCTAGCAAAGTAATGGAAATTGGAGCAACAAAACCAAAATGGAGACACAGTGTTACGGCTGAAAAGCAACGGAGATGCATTTCATAACGAGTGGGAGTCGAGGAGCATGTTGTGAAAATGTAATTTTAACTTAGCGAATGGACGCCTTGTGCCTGCTATTAGCCGCTTGCTGTGTAGCATGTGTTAGCATGACAACATTGCATTCGTACGTTTGGGACTTCTTTCCCCTCACAGTGTAACACACTTCCCTGTGCTCTTTAGCTCAGATCTGTGCGGAGTTCAGCTTTTGTATCTTCGTATCTTTTCCCCTGTCGTTTGCGAGATGTTGATTTGGTATAATAATGAGATCTCGTTTTTTTTTCCATTTCTTTTTCGCAGCTCCTACTTGGTGGGCGTGTTTGTGGGCGGAGATTGAAATTAGATGAAACTGATGTATTTTGTGCTGAAAGTGTGCAGAGCCGAGGAGCTACACGTACAGATTTATCGCTCCGGATCTTACAGCTCAAAACTACACATAAGGTCACGTACCTGCTACGACAGCTCAGGGCTGTGATTGGACAGTGGTTGCATTTCAGTGAAGCACTGCTGCAACACACTGGTGAAAGTGTAACGCAGCGCAAGTGTGAATTACATTGTTAAAAAGCAATCCCATGTTGCTTTGTTTTTTTTTTAACTGAAGAGTTCAAGCTGCATAAGAGCAATGCATTGAAGGTTTTGCTTTTCAGTGTGGCACGTTGTACCAACTCTGTGTGATTATTTATTTTCTCCATATGCGAGGCTGCATGTGTACATCAGCAACTCTGCTGAACTTTGTTAACAGGAACTGGAGTGTAAAAATTGTACACATTAGCATGTGTTGTTCTTGTTTAGTTTTTTTGGTCATGATTCCCAACGCTGTAAAAGTGCAATCTTACGTAGGGTATATGTAGGGTACATATTTCATGGTGTGTTTAGCTGAGTGAGAGTGTGGACAATAACAGATCAGAGATCAGCTCCCACTGTTCAGCTGATCACTTTGTTACTTTACGTTGAAAGTGTATTAGAACGGTTGTTCACCTCTGACTGTAACAAAGTGCCGACACTGGAGACTCCTTCCATAAATGTTAAATAAACGGGTTTGTTATCAGACCTCAAAAGCACTGTGGTGTAAATATCAATAACGGTCTAAATGATGATCGTTTGTCTTCAATAGCGATCCCAGAAGTCCCTTCAAAGCCGCGCGTTCTTGGAGGGAAATTCGATAACGCCATCCCGGAGCCCGGAGTGACCGGATCCCCCAAAGTGCACCTACAGCCGTTTGATTACGATGGAGAAGTTTACATCGGGGCAAGAGAGGAGGTGACACCGCTGATACCGACCGGAGAGGAAGAGGAGCTGGAGGAGGAAGAGGAAGAGGAGGAGGAGGAGGAAGGAAACGGAGTGGACGGTGGGAGGCTGAACCCCCGAGGAGATGTGTTCTGTGAGTTTATTAATGTGGAAAATGGAAATGTGCTCACACACACACACACACACACACACCTAATGCACCTACTCTCCAGACCCCACAGCTCTCTTTCTGCGACCGTGAGCCGAGATTAGTTTATCGTAGCAAGAAGAGACAAGCCCGAGACGTCCGTCACCTTCAAGGAGGGGAAATTCCACTGCTGAAATGAACAAGTACCCCAGAAAAGGAGGGGGGGAGGGGGGGGGGTATGAGGAGGAGTGGTGGAGGAGTGTGAATGCGAGCCTTTTATTATCCTGCTCCAGAACAGCTGTTGCGTAGACAGGCACCGTGGACGTGTCCTCGAGATACTCGGCTTACAATCAGCTTTTACTGATGGACGGAGCCCCTCGTAATGCAACAATCAAACAACAGAGAACATTCTGGTTTAAAAAATGATACAAGTGAAAATAAATAAAAAAAAAAAAACAAAACACACACACACACACACACACACACACACACACACACACGAGTGTGAGTGAGTCTTTTTTTTTTTACATAATTTGTGAAACACTGAATATAAGAAAACCGTTATATTCACATGTAACTGTTAAAAATGCCAACAATCTCTCTCTCTATCTATTTTTTATTTTTATTTTTTACAAACTTTCTTTGCTGCATTTTGCTGTTAAATGAGCAACATTTTTTTTTAAACGTAGAATTAGCAGATAGACCAAATGTGGTTAACTAGCATTAACTTACTTTAACTCAATCTTTTGTGTAACATTTGCGGCTTCGTCAACCAACATCACAATATCGTTGGACATAAAGAGTAAAGAGAGAAAAAAAACGAGAGACTTTTCTTCTTCCCATGACCTTCAGAAAATCCAGCTTCCTGTTGCACATGTGACGTGTCTTATGTCATCGGGGTGAATATATGCATATATGTTACTTATATGTTACTTAACAGTAAATCTTCTTTGATGATGAAGTAACGCATTATAAAATCTTACAGTTTCTGACGTCGTCTACGGCCGAGGAGCAGAATTTAAGGAAATCAACGCAGCTCCTCTGCAGGAACGTAAGAGATCTCGTTCATTTCTTTGTTTGTACTGAATTTATTAAAGGAATGAGCTGAAATGTACACAATATCCTGCGCACAGCGAATGCCGTCCGTGTTTGGTGTCTGAATTGTCTTTCTTTAGACTGACGTAGCTGTGATGTAGTTTAGTGTCCGAAATACCGCACGCTCACCTCAAACACGGACAAGATCACACGTCATTTCACGCTCGGAGCTCAGGCTCGGCGAGGAGGCGTGGCCTAATGTCTAAAGGCGGGGTTTTGTATTAGGATGATTTGAATGATGATAAATGTAATTGTAATATCTGGCTCGAGGGGAGAGAGCGTGATGATTTAGACCTGGCTCTAAGCTCACGTCTTATATCGTGTCAGTAAAGTTCATTTAAGATTCTCAGAAGTTTCTCAGTGTTTCTCATTTTTTTGCTTGGAGCAGGATTCCTCACAGATTGCAACTTCGATTCGGGGGAATGTGAATGGGTTCAGGACAAGGACGATGACTTGGACTGGACCGTCCGTTACCACGAAAACGGTAACGTCGACTTATTGTAGGAATCATAAATATAATGAGACGCTTTCGGTGGATTTAAATTCGGCTGCTATTTTGAGGAAGTTTGACAAACTCGACAAATGCAGGTGCTGGTATTTGTTGTTTTTCAGGATTGCAGTACTACATGGCGCTCAGTGGAGTTGTGGGTGACTGGAGGGAGCAGGCCAAGCTGAAGCTCCTGCTCACTGATCGTGTTCGTCATGGGGCCTTCTGTGTAAGATTCAGCTACAGGATGGCTGCAGGGCTGCAGACCGGCGCGCTGCGCCTGATGACGGAGAACGCAAAATCCCGCCACGTCCTGTGGGAGCAGAGACGCAGCCAGGACGACGGATGGCACACGGAGAACGTCGACGTGCCTTGGAGCGACAGAGCTCCTGAATCGGTGAGAAATTCAGCCGCCGATGACGACTGTGACTCATCGGAATTCAGATAAATTCCTAAAATTTCATCGCTGATCTGAAATGAGACAAGTTCATTCGAAAGGTGTTATTTTAGTTGATTCAACTGAAGTCAGTTCCTAATGGGATGAGCAGCATCGCTCTCGCAAGAGTTAACCCTAACCCTAACCCTAACCCAAGAGTTCACACTCTTCCCTGATCCAATATTAAACTCGACATCTTTTCTCAACTCTTTTTGCTCCAGGTTGTGTTTGAGGGGATGCGGGGAAGGCCGGCGCGCGGAGAAATCGGCCTGGATAACGTGCTGCTGATCTCAGGGAGCTGCCACGATGCTGAAGAGAAACTTTTTTAGAGAAACGTATTCATTTGTAAAAAAAAAAAAAAGGAAAAAAAAAAAAAGGTCGATGGAAGTAACAAGTATTAGATAAAATTCCCCAATATTTTTTGTGATGAAATAAACACGTTTCCTGAATAAATAACGTAAGAAAGCTGCGACAGCTTCAATACTTTCTCCAGGAAGAAAAACGCCAATAAAAGTGGATTTCTTTTTTGTCAATAAATAAATAAATAAATAAATAAGTATGGAGGTTTTTTTTTTTTATTCTATATTTGTACGGATGCTTGATATAAAGTATAATATTTTGACGCCGCATTTTATTCATTCATTCTTCATTAATAAGCACTGTGACCGTTTCCTGATCAGCGTTGCCATGGATACAGAGTTTATCCCAGGATCGTCTTTAAAAGCACAGATTAGGCACTGCGTGTGTTAGCCAGGAGGAACGTGCAGTCACAGCGCCACCTGCTGAGACTTTTTATTAAACACAGCAGGCATTGGGTGCAAACATTACGCAGAATCAACCGCAGAAAAAAGCTTTTCACAGACGTACAGAATAAGTGTGAAGATTTAAATCAACAGTGGAGACGAAGGAAATATGCTATATCTTACATTTATGAATCATATAAACATTTCACGATCAGCTCAGAAGATGCTTCTTGCCCAGAAACTGCACTTTGCGCTCGAAGGCTGTGGAGCGAATCGGCGTGTTCACTTCGTAGAAAGGGTTCATCGCAAACTGCGAACGGTACGAAGCCAAGTGTCAGTTTTACAAAGTTCAATAATAACAAATGACAAGCATCATCATCATCATCATCATCATCGTTTACAGTAAGCACAAAAACAAACCGAAACTAAAACTACTCCACACCTTGATGTACAAATCGTAAACATCGTTGAAGAAGTTTTTGATCCCGTCTTCTTGCCTGGCATCATGAAGCATGATGAACCTCATATGTACAAAAAACACAGTTAAGGCAGAATGTAAAAAAAAATGAATTCATTAACCTTTGTTTTATTTCTTCAGAATGTTATCAGCTTGTACTTCATCTGCTTATTAATTATGGATTATCTTTAAGCATTTATAAAACACCACGGGAATAAAATCCTAACTGGGGCGATGAGATAACCGGCAGTGTAAAGCACATCTACAGCAACAACTCATATTACAGACAAATTACAGCATTACTGTATTTCATTTGTTCACTTATTGTCACTACTGTGGAAAGAAATAAAAGTGTCGTGGACCAGTGTACAGCGACCAATCAGACTCTTTCCTCCTACAGCGACCGATCAGACTCTTTCCTCCTACAGCGACCGATCAGACTCTTTCCTCCTACAGCGACCGATCAGACT
>CM040979.1:355635-366114 GCA_022985145.1 Pangasius djambal
GACACTGATCATTAGATCGTTATAAACAGTGACACTGATCATTAGATCGTTATAAACAGTGACACTGATCATTAGATCGCTATAAACAGTGACACTGATCATTAGATCGTTATAAACAGTGACACTGATCATTAGATCGTTATAAACAGTGACACTGATCATTAGATCGCTATAAACAGTGACGCTGTCTGTAGTAACAGATGACCTCCTGGACTCTTTTTCTTCCAGACCCAGCTCAGGAATCAGCTGATCGTGGAGCTTCAGCGTGAATCGCTTCCTCGGCCGTCTTCTGAAAAATCCCACTCGCTCCTGGTGCTCGCCTCCAACAGCCTGGTGATCGATCACCTGCAGCGCTCGGGCTATGAATACACGCTGTCCGTGTTCTACCCCGAGTGCGGCATCGGCAAGGAGAAGGTGCGCGATCGGCGCCGTCTGTTCCAGGAGATTTGAAATTAATGAAATTTGGGGTGCATGCGGTCCCGGGATAATAGTTTACTCATGCTGTATATCTCTAAACCTCACGGTCCTTTCCGAATGAAACTCAGCGATAATATTCCACATAATCCAAGCTACAAGAAAGAATATAGAGGAATGCAGTGTAGAGAATCTTCTACAATTTATCAAAACACTAGCGAGTAGTAAGATGGATGATGGATTTCTTACACTTGAAACCTTATAACTTAAGAGTAGAAGCAATACCTGGTGTCCAGGAAGTCAGCAGAGTCGCCAGAACCAGCTTGTGTAACCAGAACCAGCCTGTGTAACCAGAACCAGCTTGTGTAACCAGAACCAGCTTGTGTAACCAGAACCAGCCTGTATAACCAGAACCAGCTTGTGTAATGATGCAGCAGGTTTCAGTTCTCTGTCTGCAACCCTGATCTTCCTATCAGCATCTGCAAAGAGCTTCAGAGTGACGTTTTTCTGCAAATGTTGCATCTTTGGCCATTATGAAGAATGTCAGACTTTATAGAGGCTTTATGGAAGATTTATAGATATTTTAGTGGCCTTATTGAGGTTATAGGGGCATTATAGAGTGTGTAGAGGCATTATAGAGTGTGTAGAGGCTTTATAGAGTGTGTAGAGGCTTTATAGAGTGTGTAGAGGCTTTGTAGAGTGTGTAGAGGCTTTGTAGAGTGTGTAGAGGCTTTTGTAGAGCGTGTAGAGGATTTATAGAGCGTGTGGAAGCTTTTGTAGAGTGTGTAGAGGCTTTGTAGAGTGTTTAGAGGCTTTATAGAGTGTGTAGATGCTTTGTAGGGATTGTAAAAGGTTTATAGGATTTATAGGGTTTATAGAGGATGTATAGAGGCTTTATAGAGTGTGTAGAGGCTTTATAGGGTTCATAGAGGCTTTATAAAGTGGATAGACAGTTTATAGGGTTTATAGAGTGTATAGAGGCTTTTGTAGAGTGTGTAGAGGCTTTATAGGGTGTATATAGGCTTTAGAGGGATTAAAGCGTGTATAGTGGCTTGATAGAGTGTGTAGAGACTTTATAGGGTGTATAGAGGCTTTATAGGGTGTATAGAGGCTTTATAGGGTGTATAGAGGCTTTATAGGTTATATAGAGGCTTTATAGGGCTTATGGAGGCTTTATAGGGCTTATGGAGGCTTTATAGAGTGTGTAGAGGCTTTATAGGGTTTATAGAGGCTTTATAGGGTTCATAGAGGCTTTATAAAGTGGATAGACAGTTTATAGGGTTTACAGAGTGTATAGAGGCTTTATAGAGTGTGTAGAGGCTTTATAGGGTGTGTAGAGGCTTTAGAGGGATTATAGGCTTTATAGAGGCTTTATAGGGTTTATAGAGTGTATAGAGGCTTTATAGGGTTCATAGAGGCTTTATAAAGTGGATAGACAGTTTATAGGGTTTACAGAGTGTGTAGAGGCTTTATAGGGTTTATAGAGGCTTTATAGGTTTTATAGAGGCTTTATAGGGTTTATAGAGGCTTTATAGGGTGTGTAGAGGCTTTATAGGGTGTGTAGAGGCTTTATAGGGTTTATAGAGGCTTTATAGGGTTTATAGAGGCTTTATAGGTTTTATAGAGGCTTTATAGGGTTTATAGAGGCTTTATAGGTTTTATAGAGGCTTTATAGGGTTTATAGAGGCTTTATAGGTTTTATAGAGGCTTTATAGGGTTTATAGAGGCTTTATAGGGTGTGTAGAGGCTTTATAGGGTTTATAGAGGCTTTATAGGGTGTGTAGAGGCTTTATAGGGTTCATAGAGGCTTTATAGGGTTTATAGGGTTTATAGAGGCTTTATAGGGTGTGTAGAGGCTTTAGAGCGATTATAGAGGCTTTATAAATCCTTATTCTTCATAACAGTAAAGGTGGAGACGATAATGAATGAAAGTCGAATAAACCAGTTTCTGATAAAGGCTTTATTCAGCACTGACACGGAGTTAAAGAGTTAATAAGGGTTAAAGTGTAGAGTTAATAAAATGAAACTTTCCCAGCGCGGTTGAAATCCGATCGCGAAACAGGCAGCGCAGGATTGTTGTCATGGTTACGTAGTATCATGTATATTGGGATTAGACGTTAGAGACGTCTCAGAACATCTATAACTAAAATGTGAAAATTAAACTTTTTTTTTTTTCTTTTTAGGTTTTTTCAACAAAGGACGTTCTTCGGCTTCTGAGAATCAGTCCACATTCACCGGTGTACAGAAATCTGGTAAACGCGTCATTTAACAGGAAGAATAATTTTATACATAATAAAAGTGGGGAAAATATGTTATTATTTTTACTCTTTTTATTTCTTTATTGAACTCTGTACAGGATATTCACAGTGGACAGAAAGGTAGGACAAAAAAATTATATATTTATGTTAAATAATTTTTTTAAAATGTTTTTTCAACAATTCAGTTTTAAAATAAAGCTTATAAATTCTAAATATTTGAAAATTATTTTTAAGTTTTAGCATTTTATTTTAAAAAGTAACATTTTAAATATTTATATTTAATTTTTTAGAAATAAAGAGCATATACCATTTTTACCATTAAAATTAGTTAAATTTTTTATTCTTTGACATTAAATTAGAGATTTTCTTCAGGTCCGTGTCCTCTCTCTCTCTCTCTCTCTCTCTCTCTCTCTCCCCCTGTAGGTCTGTTAATGACTCTGCTCTCCGAGTTAATCGATCATCGGCTTCAGTCGCGAGCTCGAGACGCTGACACGCAAACGTCAGACACGCCGGATTACAGAGAGTCGATCGGTAATGATGGAGTGATAGAGACAGACAGACAGATGGAGAGAGGCTGTGGATCACGGCTTATTCATCTCGCTCTGTTCTTGTTGTTTGCAGTGAAGAAGCTGCAGGTGATTGATGAAGAGTACGAGGTCCTGAGGCAGAGGGGACAGCGGTGGGCGTCGGTGGAGGCGAAGCTCGCTGAATACAGGAAGGAGATGGAGGAGCAAGCGCAAGCCGAGCTGAAGTCCAAGGTACCGCGTGCTTCTGCGTTCCGGCTGCATTACTGAGAGCCGTCAATCTCCTGTCAGAGCTTCGCTGGAGCTCGGGGTCACGTGAGCGTGATCTTCTGCTGTTCGGGTTTCAGATTCAGCATTTCCAGGAGGTGGCGATTTCCCGAGTTCGGATGGAGGAGTGGGAAAAATGCCGGCAGGAGGTGTTGGAGGTCAGACGGCAGCTGGAGAGAAACTACGAGATGAAATCGGAAGCTCTGATGAGCCGAGAAAAAAACGCCATCGAGAGACTCCAGAAACAGCAGCAGGTGCAGCAGCGGTGGAGAAACTGTCCGTACTGTCACTGACCGGGAGCGAACGAATACACACACAGACAGACACACAGACACACACACACACACACACACAGACACACAGACACACACACAGACACACAGACAGACACACAGACAGACACACAGACACACAGACAGACACACAGACACACACACAGACACACAGACAGAAACACAGACACACAGACAGACACACAGACACACACACACAGACAGACACACACACACAGACAGACAGACAGAAACACAGACACACAGACAGACACACAGACACACACACACAGACAGACACACACACACAGACAGACAGACAGACACACACACAGAAACACAGACACACAGACAGAAACACAGACACACAGACAGACACACAGACAGATACTTAAAAAAGGATATGTAAATAAATGGATAGATAGACATACAGAGAGACAGACTGAGAGAGAGAGAGAGAGAGACTGATAAATATAAATAGACGGATAGATGAATAAATGGGCAGATAGATCGATCGATAGATAGATAGATAGATAGATAGATAGATAGATAGAACTCCTCTAATGAAGGTGATGTAAATAAACGATTTCTGTTTGTACAGGAGTTTATGATAAACAGATTCTGCACTTCCTCCAGGTTTCTGTGGAATTAAATCACGCCGTTTTCACGTCACTTTCAGATCGAGGAAACGGAACTCCACGGCCAGCGGCAGGCTCTGCTGAGGGAGATCGAGTCTGTTCGAGGCAGAGACGCTGAACTGAGGCTCAGGGTGGAGGCTTTTGAAAAGTAAACACTCCCCATCATGTCATTCAGTGAGGTAGGGTCGGCGAGGTAGCGTCGGCGAGGTAGGGTCGGCGAGGTAGCGTCGGCGAGGTAGGGTCGGCGAGGTAGCGTCGGCGAGGTAGCGTCGGCGGGGTAGCGTCGGGTATGTGTGTGATGAAGCTAGTCGAGCTAGCGTTATTTAAGCTTATAGTTGGACTGTTCTATGACACACGAGCAAGTGACTGCAAGTAAACAACAGTGTGGTGATTTTTTTTTTTTAGCGTCGTGGCTAACATTTTTCTGTTATTGATGTTTCGCTACTTAGCAAAAAGTGAGGTTACAAATAGAACAGTTGTATTTTATGATATCCAGACATTACAGCTGAGCATTTTACACTTCTCCTAACTAGCACTTTCTTTGCTGGTTCATATTTGTGTGGTTTCTATGACAACCTTTAGCTAGCTTTAACACGAGAAGCAGTGTATGTAGCCTGCTAGCTAGCATTCGTTTTTTAGCTAGCTATCTGTGATAATAAGATCGCTCTATAAAAAGCATGTTCTGTTTTCGGTGAAAATTGAGTGAAGACTCTCAGTTGTACGTGTTTGTGTGTGTGTATGCGTGTGTGTATGCGTGTGTGTATGCGCGTTTGTATGCGTGTGTGTATGCGCGCGTGTGTTTGCGCGTTTGTATGCGTGTGTGTGTGCGTGTGTGTGTGTGCGTCGCAGCTCCTGTAAGCTGCATGAGGAGAAGATGAGAAGCTCGGAGGAGCTGCTGAGGAAGAGAGAGCTGGACGTGAGGAAGATGGAGGAAACGTATGAACTGAAGCTCAACAGCGAGATCAGGAAGTGAGAACTGTCTGTATGTCTACACACACACACCACAGCGCTGCTGACTTCTGGATTCTGATTGGTCAGTTATCGTTTCTATAGCAACAGCTCATTCACAGGAAGAAAGCATAAGGAAAGCTCCTTTATAAGAAGAACTCTTTTTCAGACACGGTTTAAGTGATTGCTTTTACGGTGACTGCGTTTCAGTGTAGCGCGGCTGCAACACGGTGATGAAAGCGAAAGCTTTCAGCGTTTAACGGTTTAAATAGCAATTTTTTTTTTTTTTTTTTTGGTGCGTCACAAATGAAAACATCTCGCTCACAGATCAGCGCTGGAGTCTTTGCTTTTCTTCTTCTGCTCTTCTCAGACATCAGCTGGAGCTGAAGGAGGATTACGGCAGGAGGACCAAAGCGCTGACGGCAAGCGAGAACAAAAATAAAGGTGTTTGTTGATGGACGTTTAGAGAACGAGTGTGACGTGCGAGGGTTTCTGTCCTGAGAATCTTTACGCCGTGTTTCCTCTGTGTGACTCAGAAGAGACGGCGAGGATTCAGAGGGAAGCCGCCGTCGTCGACGCCAGGAGAGAGGAACACGAACGAGTCGTGAGGGAGCTGGCCAGAGTGCAGGTATATACACACACACACACACACACACACACACACACACACACACACACACACTCTGTAACCTTATGTTAGCTCACATATGTTCAGAGCACTCGAGGTTTCTGTCCCTTGGTCTTCACATCTGACCGTCACCCTGACCGTAAACCCCGCCCCCTCGCGAGGGATCTGTACCCTAAAGCTCAGCTGAATGCTGCGTGTCTCAGATGAAGCGTTACGTTGCAGGAGGAGCTGGAATCGGCGCGCGGGAATGTGTGTGCGTTACAGCAGCAGAACGCAGCGCTTAAAGAGACACTAGAGGGCGTTAGCGACTACGCGACCGTGCGGAGCGAACGCGTGGAGCTGCAGGCCGAAGTTCGTCTGCTGAAGAGGCAGCTGGAGGAAAGTCAGGAGGAGAAACAGAGGCTTCGTCAAGGTAGTAATAATAATAATAATAATAATAATAATAATAATAATAATAATAATAATAATAATTAGGGATGCATCAAATCCTTTTTTTTCAAACCGAGTAGGAGTACGTGTTTTTAAACTCATCAGTACTGATACTGAATAACCTACTTAGTATTAATCACTCAGCACATCATGATGCATTATATTATATGGATTATAACACTTTACTTATGGATTATAACACTATACTTATGGATTATAACACTTTACTTATGGATTATAACACTATACTTATGGATTATCACACTTTATTTCTTAAAGTCAGTAATACAGCAGTTCTTGTTCATGCACTAGTCATATCACGTATAGACTGTTGTAATGCTCTTCTCACTGGTGTTCCATCTAAAATGCTATATAAGCTTCGGTTGGTTCAGAATTCTGCAGCTCGTGTTCTTTCTAGAACACCTTCTACTGAGCACATTTCTCCAGTTCTTCAGCAGTTGCATTGGCTTCCAGTAAGGTATCGAATTGAATATAAGATCCTCTTACTTACTTACAAGGCACTTCATAATCTTGCTCCCCAATACCTTACTCAGCTTCTTCATGTTTACGCCCCTCCACGTGCTCTCAGATCCTCATCTCCAATTTCTCTTGTGGTACCTCGGATTCGACTCACTACTATGGGTGCCAGATCTTTTAGCTACGCTGCCCCTTGCCTGTGGAACTCTCTTCCCCTTGATATTCGTAACAGCGTCTACCTGCAGACTTTTAAAAAGCATCTTAAGACATATATCTTTTTATTCAGGCTTTTCTATAATATGTTTTATTGAGTCTTTACTGTATTTTATTTGTATATGCTGAGTGTTTGTTGTGTGCCTTTGTCTTGTGTAGTGATTTGTATTTGTACTTTTTGCCTGCTTGTGAGGTGACCTTGGGTGTTTTGAAAGGCGCCAGTAAATAAAATGCATTATTATTATTATTATTATTATTACTTTACTGTGTGTGTGTGTGTGTGTGTGTGTGTGTGTGTGTGTGTGTGGTTTGGCTTTTCTCCAGAGTTGAACACACCGTCTCCGGAGCTGCTGACGCTGCAGGTTGAGCTGAAAAGACTCGAAGTGTCTCGCCGTCTGGACCAGGAGGATTTCCAGAACCAGAAGCAGGTTCTTCACGGCCAGCTCGCGCAGGAGGTAATGGAGGAAAGAGTGCAGTCAGTCAGCCTTCAGGAAGAGATGAGCGTGGGCTAGCTACTGAGCTTTCTTTAGGCTCGATCTGAATATTTCTAGAAATCTGGTGTATCATTTGGCATTTCTGCCCCCTAAAAAAAAACCTGGAGTGGATCTTCAAGACTGAAGTGGGCTAGAGGATCAGGAGATCTGCTGGAGGATCTGTTTGGAGGATTGGCTTGAGAATGTGTTAGTGAGTCAGGTACCTGCCAACCTTCTCGCATTTTGCGTAGGAACGAGTTAGCACTCTATACGCTTGCATTGCTTTTTCTCAATAAAACAACAGATAAGCCCATCAGCATGTGATTGTGGAATGATTGACAGTTGTGAAGCCCCGCCCCCTTCCCTCATCTCAGTGCTCCTGTCTCGACTCGATATTTTTTACCCCCTGCTTTTCTGTCATGGTGAATGGAGAATGTTCTGAGTTCATTCATGTGAAATGAAATCTAGTTTCTGACATCACTGAGGTTTCCATCCTCCAGGTGGAGCGATGCGCCCAGTTGAAGGCCCAGCTCCTGGAGTGTGAGGAGAGGACCAGGTGGATGTCCACACACGCCGAAGAGCTCAAACAGCAGCTGAGACACACGCAGCAAGGTCCGGCACACACTCAGAGTTTCTCTTCCCCATAGCGCATCCATCCTGTGTGCAACAGCATTTCCCAGAACGCATCATGAAGCTCACGTGTCCATTATTGCAGCGTGCACTGAGGAACGAGTTCAGCATATATTCTTCATTCCTTCAGCTTCTTCTCATTGCCAGGATGTAAAAATACACAAGTCGTGTACTGTTATGATGAATTTAGGAAGTTAGCAGAAATATCTTTCAGTATAGCAGTTGAACAATGCTGGTAGTGTCTCTTTAAATTCAAGCTTGTAAATGTTTACCTCTGCGCTGAACCTTGTTTCCGTTTTTCCTCCTCCACGATCTTCTCCGCAGCTCTAGAGAACGAGGTTCTGCGTAACCCTAAACCCTCCCTCGTGGACCGCTCTGTTCTCGATCTGGACCCTGCTAGCGTGGTTTCCACCGATGTTTACGTTGAGGGTTACCGTGACGATTTGTGTGACCCAGGAATAGCCACCAGAGGGCGCCGTGGCTGCTGGACCGAGGGCGAGGAAATGGTGGCCGCGGCTCTAAGCAGGATTCAGGAGCTGGAAAAGGAGGCCGAGACGTTGGAGGAGGCGTACAGAAGCTATCGGCGGAAAGGGGTCGCGTCTCATATTCCATTCAAGGGCACTTCCCCTCCGCCCCCTTGCACGCCTGCGACCTTCGCTAGGCCAATAGGAGCAGCGAAGAACAGAGTCGTTACGGAAGACGTTTACGCAATGACAGAACTGAACCAGCGTCCACCAGGTCACATGACTCCACCCACAGTGGGCTCTCCTCCAATCAGACGCCTTTCATCCACTCCAGTCTCCGCCTTCAAGACCAAGCCAAGAGCACACACGGAGCAAGGTGAGCACAGTACACGTGATCTGCTCTTATTCCACAGCGCTGTGGAATTCTGCTGGAAACGTCTTTCATGAACATTCCGCAGCATTCAATGTAACTATAAACGGATAAATAGTACACTTCAGGACATGCTGTTGTAGGAAAATAATCCTAATGGTAAGAGGAATGTTGATTATTTTCTTAAAACAGCATGACATACAGAGTGTGTGTGTGTGTGTGTGTGTGTGTGTGTGTGTGTGTGTGTGAACGGTTCAGAAGTGATGTTTTCAGGGTTGAGTTCTCAGAGCGAAGTGTCTCCGATTCCTGTGGTCAGTTCGGAGGAACACACACACATCACACCTCCAAGCAGCCCTCAGCTGAAGAGCACTGCCCGGGATAACTGCAGGTACACACACACACACACACACACACACACACACCTCTAATATCTAATTAATACACTCACTGGTACTGCTCTCAGTCTATAAGCACACAGTTATGATTATAGAGTTATATTAGTGAGCAGTGATGGAGTGTTTTTAATTTTATTTATTTATTTATTTATTTATCCTCCAGTCCTCCAAAACTGCAAATGATCTCCAGCTCATCTCAGGAGTCGTCACCACAGCCGGAAAAAATCAGCCTTCAGGACCTGACCGAACCTCAAACAGGTCATAATTATTCAGAAGTGATCATTTTTACAGCTAATAATAATAATAATAATAATAATAATAATAATAATTTGGTGTATTAATATCGACGTGTTTTGTCCTGCAGATTTCCCCTACGGTTCCGAGCAGCGGATTGCGGAAACACACACACCCGCGGAGCAACACGGTGAGTCGGTTAATCAGTTAAACTGTCACACTGATCGGTGTTTAATCAGACGCTCGCTCCAGCCGCGTCCGGGATCGTGAGATGATACGGTACGTGTAGGTAGGCAGGAAGCGCCGTATAGCTCGCGTCCCCATTTTGCATCCGCGACCAAATGTTCCCATGTTGTGTATGTTTATTTTTTTCTCCAGATGTGGTTCAGTCAGCTGCTGGAAAGAAGCATGAGGAGGAGGAGGAGGAGAGGAGGATGAAGAAGGAGGAGGAGGAGGAGAGGAGGATGAAGGAGGAGGAGGAGGAGGAGAGGAGGATGAAGGAGGAGGAGGAGAGGAGGTGGCAGGAGGAGAGGAGGATGAAGGAGGAGAGGAGAAAGAGCGAGAGAGAGGAGGCTCAGGAGAGGGAGAGGAGAGAACTGGAGAGACTCCAGCAGGAGCTGGTCAGTGGTTCTGTAAACAGAGGCTTTTTCCCCCAGGCCTCGTCTCGTCCCGTGCATTTTCAGTAGCTCAGTGTTTCTCTGCTTTCAGCTACAGCAGGAGGATCTTCACGACAGAGAGGAGGAGGAGGAGGAGAAGGAGGAGGAGGAGAAGGAGGAAGAGCCGGGAGGAGAGACTGAGAACCGAGACGAGAGGACCGAAGTGAAGACGGTGGAGGAGGCAGGAGA
>CM040979.1:366214-377529 GCA_022985145.1 Pangasius djambal
AAAAGGTGAATGAATTTCATCACTGCAGCGTGAAAGCTACAAAATGCAGTCTTTGTAAGAAAGATAAAAATCACGTTTATTCTGAATAATGTTTCGGTAACTTTGGGAAAACATTACCTTGTATTTTGCACCAGTGAGGATTTAAAGAGATTTCTAAGTGTATTTATTTTATTATTATTTATTTTTAAGGTCTTTCACTGACTGCTGGTTGTTTCTGGAAAACCATGTTTAAAAAAAAGAAAATGTTCTTAAAAACTTTCCAGCCATATTTAAATGAACTGAGTGGTTATTAACAGTCACTGTGGTCCATCTGAGGTAGACATTTTGTTTTCTTCTTTTTTGGGGGGAAAAAAGTCACAGTTTTCCAACCAGACAGCATTAATAAATTCTCAAGTTTTTCAGTTTGTAAAAAGTTCCCAAACTAAAAAAAAAAAAAAAAAATTGGATGTTCAGATTCAACAAAACCCCCCGAAAAAACATTGCATTTATTCTCAAAACGAAGCATTTGTTTAAAAACAGAAATCTCAGAAATAATTCATGCTGTACTACGCTACGGTGATCTTGTATGTCGTAATTTTGTGCCGTGACTAAATTTTAATCCAAACTTAACTTACAAACGATAACATTCTACAAATTTTTCAACTGAAATGTCCTGTTTTGCATAGTGCAACAGTTTCAACAACGCTAGCAAAACACCAGATCAGAAAAAAAACGAACAAAAAAAAAAAAACTGTTGCAAACTGAAAACCGTAAGACACGAACATGGTCCAAGCGGCAGCGTGGAGGTTAGTGCAGCCGGAGGTGTCAGCTGGCGAAAGCAGCGTTAGTTAGCTTTGTGGCGTCGGCAGATTTATTTATTTATTTATTTTTTGCCGATGTTAACAGGGTTCTTACGAGTAGGAATTGAGGCATTCTTTTGAACGTGACTGGATGTCTTGCAGTTCTTGCTCCTCCTTCGTTTTGATGTCTTGGTACGCGTGCATTTGACTCGCGTCCTTTAGGTAGGCCCAATTCGCCGAGAGGATCATAAGGTAGTGGATCTGAGAGAGAGAGAAGCTGTTAACGACGGCAAAGAGCAAGCAAAAAAAGCAAGGAAAGCTCATTACATTCCCATAAACAAATCAGTGTTTGAGTCGAGGCACAAGGAAAAGAGAGCAGCCGCAAAAACCCAAAACGAGCTAGCTACAGCTACATGTGTAACACACACACACACACACACACACACACACAGGTCTGTCTCCCAATACAGCATGCAATCCTGACACAACAAATTATATTATTATTATTATTATCAATATCATCATTATTATTATGATTATTATTAAGACAGGAAAACGATGCAAGCCAGCCAAAGCAAACGGTTAGTAAAGAAAGACTGCACGCATGCGCCTCGAGCGAATACGCGAATGAAGCCTCGTTAGTGTAGATGAATAATGTCGATGGAATGATGATGAAGACCACGAAGGATGGTTTTGTAAACAAAGCATGTTTATTTTGTATGTCGAAGGAAAAAAAAAAAGGGCTACATTTGTTTTCAGAGGTTAAAGGTCATACTGAGTCAAAGTAAACATTAACTGAAAAACTGAGAAAATTAAAATAAACATGTAGCTGTTCTGCTTAACAGAAACATCGAAATAATAAAAGATACACAGGTTGAAATGTTAACGTTGCTGCATCGCATCCCAAGAAAAGGAAAATGGGGGAAATTTCCGTCACTATAAACTACAAGCTGCTTCTCAACGTTATAATATTTATAAATTAGCCTCATGATAATAATCATCTGATTAGCCAGCAACGAGGCTGTGGCAGCTAGCACGTAACTGAACAATCATGCTAACTGCACAAACAATACAAAGTTAACACAATGCTAGTTGGTTGTTTGTTACCATAATTAGCCTTGTAGCGCTGATACAACGCTAGCGTGCAATGGGGCAATTTTACAATTGGAACAATGTTTATCCCAAGAAATATCGTACTTGCACATTTTACTGTTTCTAACGAATAATCAAAATGTAGCACCATCCTATTAGCCTCATTAGCCTAACGTTCATATTTTTAATATTTACACGTTACACACAGGCTTACCGAGTTTTCTTTAGTGTAAAAAAATCACTACTTAGACAAGCGAGAGGTGTGTGTGTGTGTGTGTGTGTGTGTGTGAGATTTCAGTGTGGAGTTAGCTTAATGCTATTTGGTTATTTGTTCGTTAGCGCAAAAACTGTCAAATTTGCCTCACATTTGAGGCAGGTTTAAGTGAATATGTAACTTTAGCGAAGAAGCCTTCGATGTTTAGTGTAGAAATTTTAATTTTCTGGTTTCTACAGACAAGTGTGTGTTTTCTACACTGCTAACTGGGGACCTGTTCGCTATATTAACCTTGTAGCTACGCAATGTTAATGTCAAACGTCTCGGCTAATCAACTACATTTAAGTGAAAAATTAGCATAAAGTTTCCCTTAAACCGGTCCTTTAAATGCTAGTGCAACTAGCGATTATATTATTACATTAAATTTACGCTAGTTAATTCTGGGTAAATAATCTCTAGTGGTTGTTTTTTTGTTGTTTTTTTTTTTTTAAAGATATTTAGGAAACTAGTGAGCTCCCTGGTCTAAAAACGCTAAATACAGATACAGTTCAATATTTACACATGGTATCGTAAGTTTTGGTTCGGATTCTTTTTTCTCATTTTTCCATTTTTTTTTTTTATTTTTGTCCGTATGATTCCCGAGTGAGTTTAAAACTTAGTGCAACAGTCTTCTCTGCTCTTAAACTTCAGAAGAGCAAAGTTATAAGTGGTAGCCATCATGTAGATGAACTGGAGGGGAAAAGAAACAGAAATGAAGTAAATAAAGAGAATCAGAAAACGCCTGGTTTTTTTTTTCATTTCACTAACATATCTGGGTCCGAGCGTCTTTTCAGTCTCGGTGATCAGTCATGATGAAGAAAGAGCAGCGGTGTGTGACTGCTGAGTGACGCTCAGAGGAAAAGGATTACACCTGCGTTAACACTCACCATGGCGATGACGGTGGCTCCGGCTCCAGCACACGCAACGATATACAGGTGGTAGGACAGGTAGAACTGAAATGGAGACGGAAAAACAAAACCTTTCCTGTATTTTCCAGACAATGTGACAAAAGTAGACAAACAAAATATATGTTGCTTTTCTGTATCCGGATTTTAATGCCTCTGCCGTTTCACTGTGTGCTGTAATGTTTGTAACTCTTATAAAAATAACACGGATGCAGTTTGAGGAGTGGATTAATACGACCGCCAGAAACACATGAACACTCGGGCAAACTACCAAAACTGCTACAGAAGCAAACTGGCAAACTACTGCAACTGCTGGAGAAACACGTCAACCACAAAATTTTTTTTAAAAAAGTATCACACCTGCCGCAATGCAGAAAACAATCTAGCAAAGTACCATGACAAAGTAGTAAACTACCATAAATACTGGAGCAACACTACCACCGCAAAACCACGAACTACTGGGCAAACTACTATTACTGCTGGAGTAACACACCTACCGTAAACCTCCTAACAAACTGGCAACTGCTGGAGTTATACATCTACCGTAATCCCCCTAACAAACTCAACAACTGGGCACACTACTGTAATGGCTGGAGAAACACACACCTATAGTAATACACAAACAATAAAAAACAAACTACTGCAACTGCTTGAACAGCGTGACTACCGTAATCCCCCTAACAAACTGTAAAAACTACACCAAAGCTACAGTACAAAAATGAACACGAACAACTGACAGAATTACCGTAACTGCTGGAGTAACACACCTACCGTAATCCCCCTAACAAACCGGCAGCCTACTGCAGCTGAAAGAGGCTTTTATTCTCTACACCCCGCGTACGCACGTTTAACAGCATAACTGCGGTAATACCTCGCTCGAGTTACAAATGTCGAGAAGCGTCGAACCGCAAGCGACACCTGGAGTGGCGTTCCACGGAATAATACCTGCACGAGAAAAAGCTCATGTCACAATAATTATTCAAACATAAACTATTACTATAGATTATTAAAATATTTTAAAAAATATACAGCATCAATTCGAAACGTATACGTCGCTTTGTTGTTAACAGCGTAGGAGTTATTTGTATTTGAATTATTAACATTTTTACGTTTTTACGTACCGTACTGCCGCATGTCCACACAGACGGAGGAGTTGACCGGAGAGCCCATGGACGTACACGTGGACCAAATGTTGTAAAACAGGAAAACTGGAATCGAGGAAAACCCGAAAACTCCGAGCCAAGCCACTCCAAGAACGTACGTCAGGAACACAAACTGAAAAACAAGACCGTGAAACATCACGATTTTAACATCAGCGCGTCCAAAGATCTGGAACTTTATTTATGTTTCTCAAATAATTACAAGTTCACGTGAAGTTACACCATCTACAATCACTCTGATGCTGAATTAGCAAGGTAGCTGGTTATCATGCTAACTAGTTAACAAGTCCATTATCCAGCTAGAAAGGTAGGTAGTTAGTTAGTGAACCAACGTAACATGAAGGCAATGGGCTGAAAATTAAATGTGTAAATGTGTAAAGGAGAACTTAACATAACACTTAATCGCTATGATGAAATCCTGCTTTTTAAAGTAAAATAATGTAAGTTCACGTTTTGCAGCTATGGCTGTGAGATATGATGCTGTAACGTTATCGTAATAAAGGATGTCGTAACACTAGGAGCGGCGCGTTGTGGGAGGTGGAGCGGAGCGCCGTGGGAGGTGGAGCGGCGCGTTGTGGGAGGTGGAGCGGAGCGCTGTGGGAGGTGGAGCGGCGCGGTGTGGGAGGTGGAGCGGAGCGCTGTGGGAGGTGGAGCGGAGCGCTGTGGGAGGTGGAGCGGCGCGCTGTGGGAGGTGGAGCGGTGCAGTACCATGGCGCTGATGCAGCGGCCGCAGATGGTGGTCTTAAACTCGCCGTGCAGCTCCTTCACTGCGCTGGTGGTGTAAAAACCCTCAGCCAACAGGATGATGCCGTAGAGGAAGAAGAACGAAGCGATGCCATAAATCACGTACTGTAAGAGATAGATTCTGGAGAGGAACACACACACACACACACACCCACACCCACACACACACACACACACACACACACACACCCACACACACACCCACACACACACACACTTTAAATGATAGGTCCGTAAGCTTTTTTCCTTTAAAACAAGGAAAAGTGTGCGTGTGTGAAATTCTAAGTTGTGCATTCAGGGCTTTAGTGCTACACAATACAGACTAAAGTATCAAACTGCAATTTTTAACCATTATATTTAAAAAAAAATAGTAGTAATAAATAGTAAAATCGCCATGGCAACACGCCGTCTACTTAAAGCGTGAGTATACTGAAAACGTAACGGCTCATTTGCATATCATGGATTCTGTTATGTAATACGAGTTAAAGTGAAATAATGAGAGACTGATGGACAGAAAAAGAAAGGAAGAGAGGAAAAGAGCAAGACAAAGTGAAAGTGTGAAAAAAACGATCAAGAGACAGTGAAAGAGAAAGAAAGAATGAAAAGGAGAGAAAAAGAAAGAAAGAATGAAAAGGAGAGACAAAGAAAGACAGAGCAAGGGAGACAAAAGACGAAAAAAAATAGAGACAAAGAGAAATGGAAAAAAAGAGCGGGAGACCGAACGAGAAAAAGAGTGTAACAGATGTAAAAGAGAAATGTTGGAGCTGTGTGATTGGTTAAAAGGCTCATTTGCATATCCTGAATTCTGTGATGTAATAATAGCAGCAACACGTTTACAGAATTAATGATCCATCGTGCATTCCTCTCTCTTTCTTTTTTAATCTAAATTTCCTTCACTGTGATTATTTTATTTCGTGTCGTAATCACTCTGTTCATAGCTGTCGAATAAACAGCGCTTTACAGACAAACAAACCCCAAACTATCTGGTTCTATTTTAACCAGCAACAGCTGAATTCTGAAACTATTTATACTCCGTGAGGGTAAATCAGGGTCTCGGACATCTGAAACGTAAACAAGACGGCGCTGAGGGGAGACACGGGGCGAAGCGTCTCCAGACTAGTGGTGAAATACCATATTTGGAGTGAAAAAGAGTCAGGTGGAGACTCGGTGAAAGACGTCTGCTTTAGCGCACACGTGGAGAAGACGGCGTGGATTAGGTTTCTGGTGAGGAGACGAGCGAGAGACGACGAGAGGAGACGAGTGGAGACGAGTGAGAGGAGACGAGTGGAGACGAGTGAGAGGAGACGAGAGGAGACAAGTGAGATGAGAGGAGACGAGCGAGAGAAGATGAGCGAGAGGAGACGAAAGGTGATGAGAGGAGACGAGTGAAAGAAGACGAGAGAAGACGAGTGGAGACAAGTGAGAGGAGCCAAGTGAGAGAAAGGAGATGAGAGGAGACGAGTGGAGATGAGTGAGAGGAGACGAGAGGAGACAAGTGAGAGGAGACGAGTGAGAGAAAGGAGATGAGAGGAGACGAGCGAGAGAAGATGAGCGAGAGGAGACGAAAGGTGATGAGAGGAGACGAGTGAGACAAGATGAGAGGAGACAGCTGGAGGACACACACACACACACACACACGCAGGGACACACACACGCAGGGACACACACACACACGCAGGGACACACACACACACGCAGGGACACACACACACACGCAGGGACACACACTTACATGTCGGTGAGCAGGGCGGTTTCACTCAGGTTCCTGTAGAAGTTGTTCTCGAGGATGGCGAGCGTGCCGCTCAGGGCCACGTGACCACAGCCGCAGAACAGAGCGACTCCGGAGAAACACAAAATGGTGGCCAGTAGAGAGGCGTACGGAACGCCTCCTAAACACTTTATACAGCAGTCCAGGCAACCTGCCAAAGGAAATACACAAATTCATATATATATTCAGTTTTGGCAGAAACACAACCCCCTGAACACCTCTTCCCCACTGTGAAGCGTGGTGGTGGTAGCATCATGTTCCCTCTACACATATATTTAGCCTTTATAGGCTACATCTAAAATTACTATTTACGAAAATTCCAGCATTCTTCACTAAACAGCTCCAATTACGGAAACACGGATAGAGTCACGCTTGGAGGACAGCTAACAAACTTCTCCACACCAGTAAAAAATAATAATAATAATAATAATAAAAAAAACGGCAGAAATTACAAATGAGTGATTTTGCTGCCACTACAGACATCGCCATGGCAACATGCAGTCTACTGTGATTGGTTCAAAGGTTCATTTGCATATCATGGATTCTGGGATATAAAAATATTTAAGAGTTAAAGTGAAATAATGAGAGACTGAGAGAGAGAAGGAAAGAAAAAGAGGAAAAGGGCAAGACCAAGTGAAATAGTGAAAAAAAAATGAAGAAAAAGAAAGAAAGAAAGAAAGGAAGAAAGAAAGAAAGAAAGAAAGAAAGAAAGAAAAGGAGTGCAAGAGAAAGACAGAATGAGGAAGGCAGATGTGAAAAGATAAACAGAGAAATGAAAAAGAGTGAAAAAGACAGAGGTAGAGAAAGAGATTGGAGCTTTGTGATTGGTTAAAAAGCTCATTTGCATATCCTGAATTCTGTGATGTAATAATATCAGCATGTAATAATGTAATATCTCAATTTTATTAGATTCCTTAAGGCTTTAATTCAGTTTATTCAATTTGTCGCAGTGTGCTGTTTACACCGTGAATAATCCGATTATCTCCAACATCAGACAGAGATCAGATTATTAGTAAACGTAATCAGTGCGCCTCAGAACAGGCAGACGAAAATCTCACTAACGTCCAGTGTTGTATCGGTTATGCAGCGCGTTCTGACTGTCAGAACAACGCAATAAAAACATCAGCTGTGTGTGTGCGCGCGCGCGTGTGTGTGCGTGTGTGTGTGTGCGTGTGTGTGTGTGCGTGTGTGCGTGTGTGTGTGTATCAAAGTACTGTGAAGCAGTTCTTTCTATTCTACCGTTATTTTTTCTCGGCTTTCCTCCTTCACAGTTTCCATAGTGGCTTAAACTTCATCCACCAAAAATTCCTCCCTTCTTCTGTTTCTCTCTCTCTCTCACACACACACACACACACACACACACACACACACACATCTGCGAGACCTTCCTTCGGCTCTCTTTGTACACCGAGTGAGAGACATACTATGAATGACAATCAGGGCCTCTCTGTTTCGTTCTCTGTGTGTGTGTGTGTGTGTGTGTGTGTGTGTGTGTGTAAGAGAGAGAGAGAGAGACGTTCCCAGACAAACACAATAGAGAAATGGTCACCATATGGACTGTGGTGCATTCAGAGCGAGAGAGAGAGAGAGAGAGAGAGAGAGAGAGAGAGAGAGACTGAATGCGCTAGTTCTCAAAATACGTTGCTAGCTAGCTTTACTAGCCAGATATGTCACCAGCTAGCTAGCCAAAACCAATACTCAAGAATGTGGAAGAGCTGTAGCTGGTTATTCACTTCACTTGCTAACACTGTTTGCTAGCTAGCATGTACGTTTAATGGTGGAAGATGTCCAGTGGCTAACAAGGCTAGTCAGGTACTACTCAGCTAACACCGTTAAATCACAAATAATCTGTGAAATGGTATAAATCAGTAAAAGAAAGAAAGCACTGTGGAGCTGCTAATCATTCACTAGCTAGCTAGCTATCAGCACATGAATACATCATGAAACCTTGTCAAGCGCTTTGCTAGCTAGCTTAGCTAACACTGCTGGCTAAATAGCAGGCATGTACAGCAGTGTACTACTCTGAAAATATGGGGTAAAATGGCGTCATCTTGTTGTTTGTATCCATTTTACTTTTTAAGTGGAATTTATTCATACGGTTGATGTGCATATTGTGGCGTGTGTGTGTGTGTGTGTGTGTGTGTGTGTGTGTGTGTGTGTACACCAGTCATTATGGGGAAAAGGCTTGGATTCATTATCTTGCTAGAGCTCAATCATCCGAAAGGATACAAGTAAGCCTGCTATACAAGGCGGGAACTTTCTCATGAACCTTCGTCTACTCACTCACTCACACACTCACACACTCACTCACACACTCACTCACTCACTCACTCACACACTCACTCACACACTCACTCACACACTCACTCACACACTCACTCACTCACTCACTCACTCACTCACTCACTCACTCACTCACTCACAGTATAGGGTGCTATTTTTTTATTTGAATCCCAGTTTTTCTCTGTCATAATTGATCAATTTATACAATACAATAAATATCAATATAACTAAAATATCGTATCCCGATATAACTAAAACATCGTATCCCGATATAACTAAAATATCGTATCATGATATAACTAAAATATCGTATCCCGATATAACTAAAACATCGTATCCCGTTATAACTAAAATATCGTATCATGATATAAGTAAAATATCGTATCATGATATAACTAAAATATCGTATCATGATATAAGTAAAATATCGTATCCCGATATAACTAAAACATCGTATCATGATATAACTAAAATATCGTATCATGATATAACTAAAATATCGTATCATGATATAACTAAAACATCGTATCATGATATAACTAAAACATCGTATCCCGATATAACTAAAACATCGTATCCCGTTATAACTAAAATATCGTATCATGATATAAGTAAAATATCGTATCATGATATAACTAAAATATCGTATCATGATATAACTAAAATATCGTATCCCGATATAACTAAAATATCGTATCCCGATATAACTAAAACATCGTATCATGATATAACTAAAACATCGTATCATGATATAACTAAAACATCGTATCATGATATAACTAAAATAGCGTATCATGATATAAGTAAAATATCGTATCATGATATAACTAAAATATCGTATCATGATATAACTAAAACATCGTATCCCTATACAACTAAAATATCGTATCCCGATATAACTAAAACATCGTATCATGATATAACTAAAACATCGTATCATGATATAACTAAAACATCGTATCATGATATAACTAAAACATCGTATCATGATATAACTAAAACATCGTATCATGATATAACTAAAATATCGTATCATGATATAACTAAAACATCGTATCATGATATAACTAAAACATCGTATCATGATATAACTAAAACATCGTATCATGATATAACTAAAATATCGTATCATGATATAACTAAAACATCGTATCATGATATAACTAAAACATCGTATCATGATATAACTAAAATATTGTGTTCTGAAATAACGATATTTATCGTATCACGATACTCGAGGCATTTCTCCGATACACGATATGTATCATGATATAGAAGTTTACTAACTTCAGCAACAGAGCAGTGTTGAGTTAAAAAATGTTTTTGTCTGCAAAAATAAATATAGTTTAATTTTTCATTTTTGTTAAAAAAAAAAAAAAAAAAGTTAAAATCTCTAGAATACTTTTTTGCATTTTATTAAATGCAAAATTTAAACAGTTCAAGCTCTTCATTAACCAGATACCAGGAAAACTCTGAATCATCAAGTAAATGATGATATTTTCCAGAACTTTGTCCAGTACTTTTTGCTCGTTACAAGTGAATCTTATCCTGATTAATACACTGACCTACTTATTTACGCTTCCAGGCACAAAATCCATGTCTGGAACAGACATATTGATGTTCTGGTGCACGTTATTGATCTGAACTTTTAGACTCAGCAGCTCTCAGGGCCCTGACCTGCTAAATAAAATTGATTTTAAAAAAACACCACCACAGGACTTTATACAAAGTGACCTATTTATCGCTTTGCTATTTTACTATTTAACGAATTGAATATATTAATGTTAAATTCATTAACAGTGTTGTACTTGGTATACTAGGTTGATATATTTACTATAAGATAACAAACTTGGAAAATCCGAACAATTCTTACGCGGATGATTAAAGGAGAAATAACTTTGCATAGATAATTCCACTATCTTACTTTTAAAATGATTTCTCAACTTTTTTCCCCAAAATAATCTCTAAAATTACATTTCTAGTCACAAGTGCGGTTTCTGTTAGTTATATTAGATCTAATATATATATCACTGTATAACAACTGTTCATAAAATATTCAAACGTTCCAACAGTCGTCCATTTTTCAAATTGCAGAGTCTTTCCATTTAAAATATCTTTCCTTTTTAAATAATTTTTTTTTTTTTTTTTATGTTTTAATTTGGCTGTGATGTCACACTGACATTACGAGAAAAATCTGGGAAATCAGCGATTTTTTGACCAGAAGAAAGAAACAAAGTCCAGAAGACGTCTCGTTCCACAGAAAGCATTCGATTTAATCTCGCTTGGCAACACGATCAGAACCCGAGCCGTGAAAACTGAGCTTCCCTTCTT
>CM040979.1:379524-394869 GCA_022985145.1 Pangasius djambal
TTTTTTTTTTTTTTTTATGTTTTAATTTGGCTGTGATGTCACACTGACATTACGAGAAAAATCTGGGAAATCAGCGATTTTTTGACCAGAAGAAAGAAACAAAGTCCAGAAGACGTCTCGTTCCACAGAAAGCATTCGATTTAATCTCGCTTGGCAACACGATCAGAACCCGAGCCGTGAAAACTGAGCTTCCCTTCTTCATTTAAGCAAAAATATACTCTATACTTAGAGCAGATCCTGCAGGAAATATAAGGAGACGGAGGAGAATGTGCGTCTTGGCCAAACCGAGAACAAAAACACAATTATTCTGCCATAAAGCCCTGTCATTATCCTTCTTCAAAACAAAAACACAGTTACTGCGAGACGGTGAGATCCCTGTCATTATCTCGGTTTAAAACTGATTAAAAATGGGAAAAAATGACTAAACCCATTAGGGTTTAATATTGGCCTCTCTTAAACATAGATGAGCCAGCGAGAGCTCATCTGCCTTCTCCTTATGATTTCTTATCTTCTGGACACTGCAAGCAAGAGCTAAAATATCCTCAGTGTCTGACATTTTAATATTTCAGTACTGGCGAAAGATTAGCGCAAAACTTGTCGTCCCAAATAAAAAGTCTGAAGTGTGCATTATTGAACAGGAGATCCGTTAAAGACACGTTACTTTCTGAGTAAAAACAGCCGAGTTTCATCCTGAAGAAAGATGCGATTCAAGTTAACCAGTAAAATCATTCAAACTTTAACAAGATCTAGTGATTTCTGTAGCTAGCAAAGCTTCAGGACGTTACACTGTAGGTACAGGCACCGTGAACGATGACGCTAGCCCAAGCGATTCAGGCACTGGAAAACGGAAGACACGTTTTTCTTCTTTTTAACTCAAGGCCACTGTGGTGCGCACGCATTTCTTATCTACGGACGTTATCCACTCCATAATCCCCCTTTCCCCTCTCTCAAGCTTAGCGATATATCGTACAATAGGAATTGTTCTGTACACCAGAGACACACTGTCTGCACTTACACTTCACTTTTGTTTGGGATGTTTATTAGATTTAATTCTGAGTACTTGCTCAACAAGAAACAAGATCATAGTGGTCCATCAGGATCCGATTTGAATATTTGCTTCGCAGAGTGTAATTTCTCTCAGTAAATGGACACTAACCAAGATCACTGAATCAGCATGCCACTAATTGCATGTTTGGAGATTTGGATCCACTTTTCTCTGGCAGCCTCTCTTGGTGTGTGGCAAGGAAGAATTGGGAATAATAGAAAACCCAAGAAGCCAACAAATACTGCAGAAGATTTCATCCAGGCCCAAAAAAAAACCAAAAAAAAAAAAAAAACGCCCTGAATATCTGATTCATACTGCAAATGAAAAGTGCAATTCAAAAGCCGGATGTTGGTGGTATTCTTCAAACAAAAATACAGGTTTTGAAGCAAAAAGACCTGTTTTAAGGGCTTGGAAACTACCCTGTTCTCATTATTTAAAGATTACAACAGGAGTTGTTGAAGAATTCAACGGGCTTTAACAGACATGTTAAACATTATTAATATTCTTCAAAAGGTCCATCACTGACTGAAATCACTAGCGCAGAACTTTAACAAACGCTACCACTCCAAGCTATGCGTTATATTTGGCTTAAGAACGACGAAACTGCACTAAAAATTCCTAAATCCCAAAGCCGTATCAGCTCACACTTCAGAGAATTTAAATAAGTGGGGTTGCACATCAAAACACAGCTGACCTTTCGGTATCTCGAAATGTCCTTCACACGTTCTCACGTTCTGCTTTAGTTTTCCACAGACCATTAAAGCAGTACTGAAAATAAGCTTTCTTTTTTCCCATAGACCCAAACTCATGGCCCCGTGTTCCCATCTCCACTGGCAGACTGACGCACTGAATATTCATGAAAACCAACAGCTGCCCTATTGAGCTCATTCACACCATAAATGAGCAGAAAGAAATTGATGAAAACGAAGGCAATTTCTTTTTATTCTGGATGCTAGGGAATTTTTGGCCAAGTGCTCCGAGTGATATAAAAAAAATTAAATCAGAGACATGTTTAAGCCCTTTATGTCAACTAAAACCTGAATACTTTGGTGAGACCAAAGAAGGTGGTGTGTTGAACATGACAAAAGGTCTGGACTTTAAATTTAGCAACCAAAGGTCTGCCAGGAATGAACCAAAAATCAGTCAGCATTAAATCATTAGTTGTGTTCCAGAGGGTCCCTGAGTATGAGAAAGACTTTTGGGACTCAATTTCCATCAGTAATGTTTATTGATCACCAAAAAAATATATTCTACAATTATGTTGCTGTAAAATTTGAAGAGATGACTTGGGGACAATTAAACACTAATTTAAATGGTTTATTTTCCAAATTATAAGACACTTTTTAGTTAACTTTCTTTCCATTAGCCTGTGGTTATGCAAGGACACAGTTATGGTAGCAGGCTAGCTACTCTAAAAAATGCTAACACAGATAAAGAAAATAAAACAACAAACAGTTCAATAAATCAGTTACGTCCATTGGTTAGAAAGTGCAGAACTATTTCGGATCCATTTGCTAGTTTCAGTAGCCTTATCATCGTCAACCATGTGACTCCTCTCTAAAGTATCCAGCTGATCTCTTTGTAGGAAGGAACACACCCACATCAGCTGCACTCTTTAGCCTCGACCCCAACTCTCTTGACCTTTGACCCCCAAATCTCTCAAGCCTTAGACCCTTTTGACAAAGCCACAGAGCTGAAGTATGTGAACCAGTGACAATGGACATCCAGCCGTGTGGGAATATTCACCACCAATGCCATGGCATCTTGGCTCATGATGTTGATATACACATATAGATTATTCATAAAGTCCCAAACTTTGGACAATTCAGAAAGAGGTAGAAGGACATTTATCCCACAATTCTGCTCACCAGATGCAGGTTATGATAAAGAGAACTGTCCCTCTGAATGAGGAGTATATTATAACAGGCTAGCCAACATTCATTCATTCATTCATCTTCAGTAACCATTTGTTCCTGGTCAGGGTCGCAGGGGAACCAGAGCCTATCCTAGCTACACTGGACATAAGGCAGAAATACGCCCTGGATGAGCCACTAGTGCACTGCAGGCTACACAACACGCTTGTACGAATAGCAGCACAATGACTTTGGACTAGGCACAATCTCCTTTTGAAGGCAAAAATCAACTGGCTGACACTCCAGAAGAAGAAACTACAGGATCTGGAATAACAAACAGGAAGAATCCATTGGCCCAAACATACCACTGGCTCCAAGGTCCATTGGTTTTGAGATTCCTGAAGACGCTACAGCTACAGGCGAGCCAAAGCATTCTTTTTAAAAAATAGCATTTTCCCAAACTCAGTGTCCGCTGCTTTGTCTCTGGCCGAATTCTTGTAGCCATCATATGGCACATCTGGTAAAGATGGTAGTTGTTTGGCAAACAGGTTTTGGGGATAGCTAATGTCCTAGGATTTGTGGTGCATTAACCAGAATGATGGTTCTGCGAGTAACAAACCACTTATTTTACTGAATTATAACTTTCAGGTTTTGAATAAAACAATCCAAAACAAAAACCTGAGCTTACCTCAAACATGGTGCCAACTTTATTTTGGATTTCCTGAATTAAAATAATTTCTTCCATAGCCTGTGTAAATGATCAAATGTTACAGCTGGTACAGGGTGTAGACGTTTGGCATGAAAACACTTTAACAGATTTCCGAAGAAGGAAGGAACCTTGGATGCGTGTTATAGATGCTACATTAACAAATACTGTTGGTTGAAAAGGTGTGGAAGGCATCCCAGAACCTTGAGTCAAGAAATTAATATAAAAACAAGGACTTAAACCCAAGGAAAGTGTCTAAATGTGGGTTTAAATTAACAAATACAGGAAGGCAAGGCTATCAAGTACTAGCTAGACATGCGGTACTAGACTAACCACTAACATTAATCCCTAATGATAAATGCAAATGCACTACCAAAGAAGAGACAAGATGCTACATGCACAAATACTGTTGTCTGTTTGGTGAAAATGGTGTGGAAGGCATCACAGTCAACAAGTTAACAGAAAAACAAGCGCTTGGATCCAAAGTCAACATCGAAATGTGGAACTCAGTTAAACAAATACAGGAAGGCAAGGCTCAGAGTTGCAGAGATACAAGACTTGTTGAAACTGTATCAACAGGGGTATGAATACTCAGAACAACAGACCTAAAACAAAAACAGTTAAATTAGCACTAATCATGGATCTCTAATAAAACTGAAAGGGCGCTCTAGTGGAGACCGTGAGAGTTCGCCACCATGGATGTACTAAAAATATATTCAATAAAGAGTCTTGGCTGATTAGGATATCCGATATCCACCCGTGATGTACCATTGTCAGATGCAAGCCTAGCTCAATTTACGTCAATGTGTATTTTTCATCTCAACCCCATTTCAAATATTTCTCCCTAAATCCTGGTACTAAAAATACCATTACATCACCTCATTAGTCATTTGATGACCTTTAGGAAAATGTGATGCTTCACAGAGTATTTGCGAGTCCGAGCCAGTGAACACTGCTGGAATTTTGGCGCAGCCACCCAGGACTCAAACAAGGGAAACTCTGAATCACTTGTAGCTCTGGGCCAGCATAACAAAGTCCAAAGCCCATCGTTCATACTGTGGCTTTTCTAACTGAAACCAAAGGAAGTCACTCTAGATTTAGTATTTATCTGCACTGATACTGCCGCTGACAAAATGCTATCAAGAACTCCTTCAGTCAGCAACGGAAACAAAGGAAATCGTAATCGGAACGTTTCCAGTAGAGCTCTGTTGTTGAGTTGTTTTTCAAGCAGGCACTCAGTGGTGTGGCTTGGCCGAAGAAGAAGCTGTAGAGTTTCATTTTGAGTCTTCACTACGCTAGCAGTGTGTGTGTGCGTGCGTGTGTGTGTGCATGTGTGTGTGTTGGTGTGTGAAACCTTACAAATCTGCCAAGCTCTTTGGCAAAGCCCCTCTTCTGGCTCCAGACCAACAGCTTAGCTAGCATTTGATCTATCGCCTGAAAGACCACATTTCTTGGGTTTTCCTGTCAACTTGTCAAGTTCATTTCCCGAAAACAACGTTTGACATTTTTAACAGGTTCGTCATTCAACTTGTGAGGAACGTCTCTGAGGTGTGCAGACGGAGTGTAAGAGTTCATTTTAGGTGCAGGTTCCCTCGTTAGTCTGACATAAAGGATTGGGAAAAGGAGCACTGTATGATCTTAGCGACTAGAACGAGCTCTGAACACGCAGACGTCTCAATTGAAACTGAAACTGAAATTAGGTGACTGTGTTTATATAAAGATTAACTTATTTGTACTTAGGCACTCAGGCCTAGTCCACACTAGCAGATCAGTTGGAAAATGGCAATTTTCTAAAGGTTTTTTCAGTCTGTTTTCACAAAAGTGTCCCATCTGACGGGGAAAAACCGACTTCACTAGCTAGCTGTTTTTGTGGAAATAGATTATTAGCATGAGAGTTGAAGCTTTGGGAGCTTATTTGGTTGAGCAGAGGGCATTGACAGACTAAAAGTCTAAAGCCCTGCTGCATCGCTCTCTTTAGGCAGAGGTGAAGCGAGGGCTAAATTCCACTGCACCACTATCAGCATCTAGTTGGATTAAGTACTTTTTTAATTAAGTACAAATTTAAAACCTTGCCAGGAGCTACTTCTGACATTTTTTCCCACAGTATTATTACTTCACAGTGTCCTGGGTTTGTTTCGCTTGTCCTCCCCGTGTGGGTTTTCTCCATAAGACAGCTGGTCTTAGCCATCTGTTCACAAGCACTGAGAACACCAGATTCAAGTAATGTTTAACGTCCTAGCATTTTTTTCCCTCCAGGGTCTTTCTGTAACAGTCCCAAGCTAATCGATTAGCATGATCTTTAAAAAAAATGCTGTACAGGCTACACAAGACGTTTCCCAGTCTCGAGCATTTCAGTTCTTTATTGTGTGGTTAATGCAGTGGCTGTGCTCCCGGGACAAGCGTGCTATTGAGTTTCCTGCAGCTGTCGATACATCTGGAGAAAAACTTCAAGCTATGTGAGAAATTCTCATCCACACCACATTTACAGCCAAACGAGCGAGGCGACGCTGCAAGCGTAATTCTTGCACGCTCTGCTCGTTGCGTATTTTGCACTGCTCTTCATTTGTATACCGCAGCATTTCCGCTGTTCTGTCCCTCGTACCTCGTTTCTTTCACTGGAGAATTAGCACCATACGCTCCATCACACGCATCTGAATCACCCAGGATCCCGAACAGTGAATCACAGTTGGGTTATGTAACGTGCTTACAAGCTGCTTTTGGAGAATTTAATTGGGGAAAGTTCACTGAGAATAACCGAGAACATGTGCTTCTCATAAAGCAAGCTGATAGCAGCGGCCCTGAACAAAATACTCAGGAAAGACTAAAAGCACAACATTTTCAGAGCTCTGTTTAGGGTGTGTGATGATATATTGGTATGATTGTTCACCGCGATGAGGAAATCTGCAACATCACACTGCTATTGTGATTTGTTTTTTTCGTTTTTTTTTTTTTAAGAGGATCTTCCCAACGGACAGAATTCCAGCGCAGTCATATGGTCTGAATCATGCTAATTCCGGCTTGCTGAAGGTCAAGGCCGCCTTGCTGAAAGCTTTCATCCTACTTATAGGTATTTAAAATTCAGTCCGCGAGGTTCGGCCGGCATTTAAAGTCACATACATCTCGTGTTTTTTTTCCCCATTCGGGATGCAAATGAAGAGCTGGGCTTGATCAGTGCGGTTAGGAAGCTTTTTTTTTGTGTCTTGGTCAAGTAGCAGCAGCAGAGAACGAGTAGAGAACAAAGAGCCGTCTGTAGGAACTAAGTGTCCTCCGTGGGCGCGGTGCCAACAAGTCAGAGCCTTCAAAACTCGTTTTCAACCCGCTTCAAAACAAAGGCTGCATTTTCAGTGTTTTTAACGTGCTCTTAGTGACTTGCCTTCTCCATGTCCCCTAGTGCCATTTTAATATTAAGTTTAAGTGGCCACTTGCAGAACAACAGGGAGCGGGTTTTAAAGATTTAAAGATTTATGTTTTACCCAACGTGACTGGAAATTGCCCCAGATCGCTCTGATTTCTGCTCCTGAAGTATACGTGTGCACGTCTACGTTGACTCGATCCCTCGCTCCTCCAAGCACAGAGAAAAAACCGCATTAAAACTGATTTCCAATAAAGTCCTTTCAGGAATCACTTATCTAAAGTAGAAAGTGTAGCGTTTGTGTGTGTGTGTGTGTGTGTGTGTGTGTGTGTGTGTGTGTGTGTATACGGGGTTTTACAGTAACCACCAGGAGCTTTGAGGGTAAACTTTGTTTTAGTTCAGACACTAGAAAAGTTTACAGTTTCAATATTTACAAAAACAATGTTTACAAAATGAAATAATTGTAATTATTCTTTTAAATTGTTCAATAGTCTTCTTGTGTGTAGCAATCGTAAAGCATGTTACACACACACACACACACACACACACACACACACAAACAAAAAAAAAACATGGCAGAAACCCAACGCTGCTCATCATAATGAGAACTCCGCCCATCAGTGAAGCACGGTGGTGGTAGGAAAGCGGAAAAGTTTACAGTATAAATGTTTACTTTCCTTCTTCTTCAGGATTTACGTACAGCAATTAATAAGAAAGTGTGCGTGTAAAAGCTTCTAATGTCTACATCTGAACTAAAACAGACGAACCGCAGCGTATTTTCCGTGCAGTTAATAGACTTCGGATGAGCAACATAATCAGAGGACACTGCAACTCGGCGTAATTTCCTTTTCAAAATGGTGGATGAAATAGCAAACAGGATCTATAAAATGATGTGTGATGCTAATATAATATTGCTAGCTATTTAGCACACTAGCTAGTTTATCGAACGCTGATATATGATATGATATGACTTGCTCCTGGCTGTACACTCGTGTGATGTAGATGATACGCATAAACTTTATAATTTTTCGCAGAAACTCACGTCTGCTCTACGTAGTGCTGGTCTTTCTTTCAGATGATATACAGTAATATCACGTTGCTAGTTAGCTAGCTTGTGTCTCCCAGTATTCCGGCTCCCTGTCCTTCACCTGGTGTGCTCTGCTGAATATAATAAGTTATATGATAAATTTGAAATCCAAACAAATCAGGCTGCACATTTGGAAGATGAGAAACACCGAGAACCAGGCCAAGAGAAACAGCGAGTCGGTTTGTGTTGTGAAAGAGTGAGGAATAATTGAAGAACTGACAGGTTGTTTTTCTGGCCAAGTAAAACACGCTCCTCGCTCGCAGCGGGCTTGCGACATCAGTGGGTTCCAGAGCAAGAGAAACGTAAACTAGCTATCCTGTTCTTTTCTGTCAAACAAAGTTGTTTAAAAGATTCCTACAGCGCTATTCATTTTATCAGAACGGGTTAAGAAGGTTTTTTACTGCTAGGCAAAAAGTGGCTACTGGCTAATATGGCTAGAGTTCATTTTTAGCTAGCAACTGCACTCCTATATGCTTAAGCAGTTATGCCTTTTTTAACGTAATAAAGATAAAACTCATTAGACAGATTGAAACAGCAATGGATTGGAGCTGTTTATTGAAATGCATGAGAAACCTTTAGCTAACGTAGGCTTTTGTATCTTGCTGCTAAGAATGGTCCTTTTTTTGCTAGTTTGTAAACCAGCTACTCACCCCTATCATGACATAATTGTAGTGCACAAACAGAAAAACAAATTTACTAACATTAAAAGCTTGTACAAAACTGGATAATTTTATCATTTCTGTATGTACCGATCTTAAAGCATGTTACACACACACACACACACACACACAAAAAAAACCAAGGCAGAAACGCAACATGCTCTGAGAACACCATCCCTTCAGTGAAGCACGGTGGTGGGAGCATCAGGATATGCAAAGTTCCTGTATGTTACAATGTTTTATTTTAGTGTGGTTTTTTTGCTGTATGAATGTCGAACAGAATTCTTGAGTTCTTGAGAATGTTCTTGAGTGGAAATTATGAATTAAAGATCCGTTCAAATGGAGTGTGGAAAAAGGTTTCTCGTTTCCTGTCCTGTGGGTAGTTACCGTTTCCTAGAGAAACAATCAAATGTCAAGGTTTTGAAATATTTATTAAAATATAAAAGATAATATAAAAATCAGATCGCAACATGTTCTGGGTAAGTTGGGCTCTAATGAAGTCATGTGACAACCTTCAGGACGACCACGAATATTCAACAAAGGGGAAAGAGAGAAGTAAAGTGGACCATTAAATAAAAACGGTACTGGAACGGAGCCTGGGACCGTTGGCTAGCTGTCTTTCCAGTGGTGCTGACTCCCTCTGAAATTTACGGAAATTCCTGGATACGTCCTTGAAAGCACAGGAGAGAGACGAGGAGAAATAGATGGAAAACAAAAAGTTCAAATCAAAACATAAGCACACACTGCCTTAGAGACAGCGAGAGTGAGGAGGATCATGGGTAATTTGCCGAGCCGAGCAGGTGGAAAAACACGTTAGCTGTCAATCTAGCCAGCCCAATACCTTAACCGCTGACTGAGTGGTAGTTACAAAGAGCACTGTAATGTCCAGATGGGTTTTGACCCGTATCGCTGCCCATATTCCTCTCACACACACACACACACACACACACACACACACACAAATCTTCTTTTGACCCTTTTGGCTTCCCACTGTAATAATTCACCTCCTCATTCTATTACATTTATATAAGTGCATTCCTGTGCCTGTGTGTGTCTTTTTGCAGCACTCTGTGTGTGTGTGTGTGTGTGTGTGTGTGTGTGTGTGTGTGTGTGTGTGTGTAGCATTATATCACCAGACCAGGACTTTCTGGAAATGCGCAGGCGGAACAAAACAAAGCATCTGATGCTGACTCTTTATGTTTCCACAAAGAGAGACATGAAAAAGTCTGTGTGTGTGTGTGTGTGTGTGTGTGTGTGTGTGTGTGTGCTCCAGTCTGTCCATGACTGTGTGTTTGCCTGTCATGTTGTTGCTCTTCTTCTCACACACACACACACACACACACACACACACACACACAGAGTTCACATATGAGCATTTTTTTGGAAATTGGCCCGAAGGCTACATATTCTCCCGTCCCTCCATCCCTCCCTCCCTCCATCCCTCCCTCCGTCCCTCCAGCTCTTATTTCATCTCCCAGTTCACAACGATGCTCTTTGTCACTTAATAGAGATGAGGGATAAAAACTTAAAAAACCCAGAACACAGAGCTGTTGTGGAAGGAGAGGAGGAAAACACGGGTTTAGAAGAAAAATATTTAACCGATGTCTATTAAAAAAAGGAAACAATACAGCGTGGTCACTGGGTTACATGATTCCACACGCTTATGGTGTTGAACTGTTAGAAAGCGTGGAATAACACACTCTGTGTTGTGCTGTTGGAGTAAAATCATCAACGACAGCGTGGTGCGATGACGCGGAGTTACTGTTTCCACCCTGAAGTTGGACGTGGAGGATGACGATCATCTAAATATTGTTCATGCTCTAACATATTTCATGCTGTGTTCATGACCAAGTGGAACCTGGTCGGTTTCTCACCTCCCAGTAGGAACGATCTGTTTGAACAGCTCTCCAAGTCGTAATTCCTACTCGGAAAGTCGGAGTTTTTCCAGAATTTTGTGATTTTTTTAAATACTAGATACTAAATACTAGCTTTCTGCAAGATTTTCTTTTAAAATCAGACTGCTTTTCATGTCATTTTCAGCGCTATTAACAGTGAATTATCACATCCACTTTAAAAATAAATGAAACACTTAGCAAACTTTAATTCCAGGTTTTGTAGACGGTAATGAAAGACGGTTTTTACACGAATACAAGCCTTAATGCATCTCTGTTCCCGCTGTGTTCGCGTGAATGCTCTAAAGGAGTTGAGAGTTGGAAAATTCCAAGGTTTTGCGAACGCAGCATTAGTCTTTTGGGTACCATTTTCTTGGCAAAAAAAAAAAACAAAACAGCAATTTTACTGCAAAATAATTCAGGTCATGAGGTATGATCATTCTAGCTAGCTTTATATTCACCGAACTTGAAGACGCTACACTAATACGCATTTTTAAATCACAACATAACAACGTCATTGCAGTCAAAAAGGGCGCTGATGCTACCAAACATGTGACGTGTGTTTCTCCGACTTCCTTTCCAGGCTTTCAGCTCAAAACCGCATGAAAACAAGTGGATGTGGAGAATCTCTGGGCTTCATAAGGCCGCTCGACTGTCGAGTTTTAAACAAAGCAGCGAGCAGAAAGCGCGAGTCAGTACAATAAATCAACTGATCAGACGCTAGCCAAACAAAAAGCATGTGATTATTTTCAGTCTTGGACTGGCTGTAAACAACGCGGCGAGGGAGTGAGTAAGATTTTCCGAGACCCCGCTGTGTGCAGAGTTCATGCTGGACGTTTTCTCAGCACGGAAAAGTCCTCATGAGGAAACACACGTCGCTCGGAGAAGCCCACGATTAGCACAGCACAAGTCACAAGACAACAGCGCTAAACTCCGGACTTGGACTGATTCAGGATTTCCAGTGAAGGAAAAAAAAAAGAAATGAGCACGAACACGGCTGTGTCTCAGGGGGATGTGCTGATAATCAGTTAGACAGCAAAATCACGATATTTTAGCATCAAGAACACGTCAAGTGATTAGGATGAGGACAGCTGCCTTCTTAGGGCCCTTAAATGAAAGATGCACAGACTGATAGTGATGATATCGTAACCTGGGATAAGACGTTTCAAGGATATTAATCCTTCTTCTAAATATCTTCTAAAAAAAAAAAAAAAAGGGTTCAGGAGCAAATTCAGAGTACTTTAGCTAACAACTTACACACTAGCTGTCAGAGTGAGGAGGAAAGAAAGGGGAGAAAGACAAAGACACAACTTGAGAGGGACACACACACACACACACACACACACAGAGAGAAAAAAGAAAGCAGGAGGAAAGAATGACAGAAAGAGACGCAAAACACACACAGAGAAATACAGAGAACTATAATGAAAGACACACACACACACACACACACACACACACACACACACACACACACACACACAGAGAGCTGCTTTCCCCATCTGGCTCACAGTCCTCTTAAAGCCCTAAAGCCTTTCTAAACCTGCTGGAAGTCTTTATGAGGCGCCGCTCACGTCCCAGAACGCCTCAGAACGCAGACGGACAAAACACACAGCAACAACCACAATTCCACAATAATTCTTACATTTTTGAATTTCGTTAAGATTTTAAGAAAGTCTGCTTCTGTGTGTGTGTGTGTGTGTGTGTGTGTTTTACTATGTTACTATTCACACATACAGTAGCGGTGTGATGTTTCACCTCCGGCTTTACCCCAAACCCCCCGACTGTCCTCGAGACGGATTCGGTGATTTGTTTCACTTCACACAAACATCACAGATGATCCAAATTCAGAGTCAACAAATCCAAAAATAAGTAAAAGAAAATCCAGAACCTATATATCCTGAATTGGAAACTGAACAAATCCAGATTTAAGAAAGAATCCAGAATCCTCTACGGCAAATTTACTATAAAATCTGGATTTAACAAATACAGATTTAAGAAATCCAGCCTGAAGAACCCAGAAGTACCGAATTCGGAAGGAACCAAATCCAGAATTAATGAAAGCAAATCCAGAATAAACAAATCCTGGATTTAAGGTTAATCAGAACTACTGAATTCAGAATGAAATGCTGAACGAACAAATCCAGAACAAATCCCGGAGTTTATATGTACAGATTAACTAACAAAGGCAAAGGTGAATGGATCCAGATTTAAGAAATCCAGCCTGAATAACCCAGAAGTACCAAATCCAAATACTGAAGGAACCAAATCCAGAATTAATCCAGAATAAACAAATCCTGGATTTAACAATTCCAAATGCTGAATAAACAAATCCCAAGTTATCGAATTCAGAATGAAATCCTGAACAAACAAAGCCAGAATTACCACAGGTAAACCGAACAAATCCAGAGTTTATATAGTTTTAGATTTAACAATAAAAACCAGATTAAATAAATGCTGAATGAACAAATCCAGAACTAACAAATCCAGCTGTAAGGGATCCAGACTGAATAACTCAGAATGACCGTGTATCAGGAAGGAACACACCTAGATGGTGAAGTAAGAGCTTTATAATCTGTGGAGACATTTGGGATTCAGATCCCTAACCTCTTATGCAAACTGCACTACTCAGGGAATGAGAGAACACTTCTACACTTCTTCTTTTTGTTGTTGTTGTTGTTGTTAATGAAGAGGAACAGAGGAATTTGCAGGCTGATCATCTCGGTATTGATTTGTAAGCAGTGGAACTTTTCCACCTGAGTGCTATGAACATCAGGACTCCATGCTATGAACAGTTACTGCACACACAAGCACTATGTAGTGACTTCATGCGCAGACTTCTGCACAAAGTGTGCATGAAGTGTGCATGAAGTGTGCATTGCAATCAGTGTGTGTGTGTTTCATGCACCCCCCCCCCCCCTTTTTTTTTGTTGTCCCTAATCGCGTTATTCCATCTTAACTCTGATCCGCACAATGCAAACAAGCCCCCAACCCCAGCGCGCGCATCATGCACAACAAACCGCAGGCACTAACGCACTAAAGGCGCGCGCGAGCCGGTTCTATAACCCTGTACATACCCATAGTGGCTCCTCTGATGTCTCTCTGCAGGGAGGGAAAAGCACAGCGAGCAGCAGCCTGAGAGAGTGTGTGTGTGTGTGTGTGTGTGTCTACTTGACATACAGAACTGGAGCGCGCTGCTTTAGGAGGACTCCCTCTGACGTCACACGCAGAGCCACGCCCACTCCCTGCTCACGCCTGCAGTGCGTCATAGAGGCGCCAGAGGGCGCGCGCCGCCACAGAGTGTTTAACATGGACACCTAATACTCTGCTTTGTTTTGTTAAAGTTTTGTTTAATTTAAGGCTGTGGTGCAGTTCCAGGAAAATAATTACCGCCAGCAGGGCGGCGTGATGAAGCGGAGTCACCGACTACGTTTACGCGCAAATCAAATTCCGTTTAAGGTCTTTATTTTCCGAATGCGATGTTTATATGCGTACAGGCATCGGAATACTCCTGTATACGGTGTTGTTGTACGTATGCCCGAGTTGCCGTACGGCTGTTAGCACCCACGATTCCTTGCAAGCTGATCTGAGTAAATACTTTAAACAACGTTTCACAGTAAAGAGCGACATCGTAGTTATCACACAAGTCCTATAAAAGGCATGCGGTACACATGAGGTAGAGGATTCTGTGAGACCGGACTCCAAAACTACATGTGGGTCTTTCTAGCACAATTCTATCATCATCATTAATAATCACATCATCAATCCAGACAAACAGTAAACACATAGTAGGCATTGATATTGCTATTGCTAGCTCTAGTCTCTAGGTATGTACCTTCAGTTATTTTTAAAGCTACACTATATTCACATTTCCAAATATAATATAAATGTACACGAAATGTATACTTAATATTACGACACTAGCATTCACTGCCATCTGGACATCTAAAAGTCATTTATATTGCACAAGCAAGACATGAGAAATAGCTCTTTAACTATTTATAATGGAATAAACACATTTGGTAAGCTGTTTTTTTTAAGTGTATATTTCCAGACAAAACCTTTGGAAAGGCCTCCCTGAGGTTTCCCTATGACACGAACATCTGTTACGGACATTTCCTGGAGTTGTGTTGTGGGGGTTGTGAATAACACAGATGCACACTGCACGCACTTTCTGTCTCAAACCAGCTCAGACGTGAGATAAAACATATAAAGGTCAACATGAAGGATCAGCCAAAAGAAAGAATGAATGAAGAGGTAAAAATGTTCTAGGAATGAGACAGAAGAAGGCATTAACTAATGACACACGAGTCTAATCGCACACGGTGCAGTGATGGAGTGTGTAGTAACAGAGTGGTGAAAAAATCTGCACATGGAAGGCATAATGGATTCTACAGAAAAGAGAGAGAGAGAGAGAGAGAGAGAGAGAAACCCAGGTAGTCGTATGACATATTGGTTTTAGGGTTACAGAAACTAGCACATAAACAAAGATATGCATAGTAGATACTATGTGCTTCTGTCTGGTTTAATACAAGTAACCTGGTAAAACATCGTAAACATAAACCTCAGACAAACCTCAGTGGGATTCCAATGAGTTACTGAGGACTGCTGAGCACTGTAGACCTTTGCTGTTAGCAGTTACTACACCAAATTGCAGGTGCTGATATACTCTGATATACATGGTGCCATGGTAGAACATCAGCAGAAGCCGTTAGGGTGGGGTAGTTCTGAGAAAAAGGATGGAGGAAACA
>CM040979.1:408459-463462 GCA_022985145.1 Pangasius djambal
ACACCTTTGGGATGAACTGGAACACCGACTGCACCCCAGACCTCCTCGACATCCCAACATCAGCGCCTGATCTCACTAATGCTCTTGTAGCTGAATGAACACAAATCCCCACAGCCACGCTCCAACATCTAGTGGAAAGCTTCCCAGAAGAGTGGAGCTCATTATAACAGCACACACAGGGAATAAATCTGGAATGAGATGTTCAACAAGGACATAGAGGTGTGATGGTCAGGGGTGCACATACTTTTGGCCATATAGTGTAGGATCTATGAGGCTAGTGAGACCAGAACTAGTAGGACGAGTCAAAAAAACAAAAAAACAAAACAGGCAAGGCGATATGATAGGATAATACCAGTTACGAAAGCCAGTCAGAGGCCGCTAGCGCTTGTGTTTGTGACAAAAATACCTTCTCTTTATCTTTACAACTCTCTTCAAGTATATCCCTCCCTTTTGATAATACCTTTCGGTGGTGCACAAGTATTGGAGAGAGGGATTAAAGCACAAGGTAGACAGCCGGTTTTGCACACACACACACACACACACACACACACACACACACACACACACACACACACAAACACACACACACGCTGGGAAGTAGAGGACATCCCACTGTTTGGGAGGTAACCAGACTTTCTAAAATGGGGAAGGCTGTTGATGTGCCAGCACAGAGGTGTTCTGCCAGGTAGAAGTCTAAAATAGTTACACCATTTGTGTTATGCTATAGCGGTATAAAACATTATAAAAAGAGGATCTATGATCATGTATTGCACCCTACCTGCTAACACAGATTCCCAGCCCTGGTCCGGGAGAACCCCCTGCTCTAACAAACCCACATCAACTCAAATCAAGAGCTGCTAATTAGCTGATGAGTGTGTTGGGAGGTTCAGCATGAAATCCTCATTAACCATTCCTTAATCTACTCTTACCTTTGTTAACTAATCCACATCCTACTCCAATCTTCAGTAACTATTCCTTATCCTATTCCTACCTTCGTTAACCATTCCTTATCCTATACCTACCTTCGTTAACCATTCCTTATCCTATTCCTACCTTCGTTAACCATTCCTTATCCTATACCTACCTTCGTTAACCATTCCTTATCCTATTCCTACCTTCGTTAACCATTCCTTATCCTATTCCTACCTTCGTTAACCATTCCTTATCCTATTCCTACCTTCGTTAACTATTCCTTATCCTATTCCTACCTTCGTTAACCATTCCTTATCGTATTCCGTCCATCATTACTGATTTCTTATCCTATTACAACTTTCAATAACACCTTTGTTAACAAATCTCGATCCTACTCCCTTTCTTTAACCAGCACTGATCCTATTCCCACCTTTAGTAACCATTCCCAATCATCCCCCCTACCTTCATTAACCAATCCTTGTTCAATTACCACCTTCATTAACTAATTATGATCCTGTTCCCTTCTTCATTAATCAAGATCCAATCCCAATCCAATTCCCACCTTCATTAACCAGGCCCAATCATATTGCCACATTCATTAATAATGATCGTATTTCCAATCGCTGTCCAGTTCTGACTCAAACCAATCTCCATCCGTACTAACCACCTCCATTTCATTCCCACTAATCAGCCCCATCCCCACTGTCAGTGCATCGCATCTCAAACCCAGCACAGCATCACTAAACGCAACCCAGTTTCAAACGCAGTTTTCCCTGCACTGTGCTCCGTACGAATGTTGCCTGAGTGCTGTTCAAACACTGAGGCACATATTAGTACAGAGTGGTATGTAATATTAATAAAGCCAGTGCAGGAAAGCAAAGCTCACAAATTCACTTCGTACACAGAGTCTTTTACTTGAAATGGAGAGAAACAACTCGACAAAATATGGACAGGAGACTAGACAAAAACAGTTTTGTTAACAGATTACATAATTAGCATTGATGGATGGAGCTTCCCTCACCCTCCGCAATTCCCTTTGCTCAATATCAATTAGGCAGATGACTGGTCACTGATCCATGTTTTTGGATTATTGAATTTTCCCAACTTACGTCCCAATGTACAAGATCAACTATGAAAGAAAACATTTATTGAAGCTTTTCAATCACGTGTTGACTTTAAAGGGTTTAACTCGCACTATGGGGTCTGTACACACATCTTTTAAAGGGCCGTGTTGTGGCCCGTCACTTTTCTTTGGTATGCCACACGTCTCTATCCAGGACTAGCATTCACTGGCGGCTCGTCTATAGGGGCAGGTGTCGCAGGGTCCCACCACAACAACGCTCAACTGCGTATTACTCTAAAAATCCACTAGATACTTACCTGAAGCATGTGTCAAGTGTGCTAGCCTCTCAACTCGTTTGAGGCTAGGTCGTTAATAATGTCATCCTGCAACACCAACATCTACCTACATCAACTGACCATGTGTTTCACATAAAATCCCCCACATATACAGTATTAATTCTAGCGAATGATGAGTGAGCGATTTAATTGTATTCAATATGAAAGGTAAGGCATCACCGATCGGCTTGTCTGTATTTTGACCAATTTTCACTCGTGAGATTATGATTCCTAACCATACTTGGGACTAGTACCAGTTTTGGTTTGGGGTTAAATTCCTATCTGCTTTTCACAGGTCCTCCTGTAAACGTCACCTGCAACATTTTCATCAACAGCTTCGGCTCCGTCACCGAGACCACCATGGTAAGTTTGCTGTCTTCTTCCCAACGTGTGGTTTATTGCCCCGTACTTGCAGGTCGTCTTGTAAACGTCCCCATCAACACATTTAACAAGAGCTTTGGTTTAATATCTGAGACCACCATGGTGAGTGAGGTATCACCATGAAGCTCTCCCACCATAATGATGCTACTTTATATTTTTAAAACTATTCCTAAAAATGTAGCCAAATGGTTTGAATGCTTGCAGATGGAGCCGGTCTATTGCCGGGTCCTCTAAGCGCTGGTTCTGTGTATTGACACTCTCATATTGCTAAGGGCTTAGGGCAATATTGGATTGCTGCCTCCTTGCACCACATGCACATTTGTTCAATTATTCTTCTGTTAATAATTCACACAGCGACCGGCGGATAATTACTCGCTTTCATTTCCAGCAGCCCCTTTGGGGCCTTGTGTTTTAAAGACTGGGATTAAAACAGATTGATCAACACAACCCCTCAAGATGGGCTGAACGCTCCGGGGGTAAACGGTTACCGAGCGTCGCCTTTGCTCGTCAGGAAAAAACTTATCTGTTCGAACCAAATCCATCCCCACTGAATACGCAGGGAAAAAAAAAAGGAGGCTGATATCAAATCATAATTGTGTTTACAGACATGAGGATTTCTCCAGTGAAAGGATCACCAATAAACTTTCACACCAGGAATGCAGAATGTTTCATAACTATTTCAGCAAAATGCTTTTTTTTTTTTTTGTCAGGATTAATTATAATCCTCAACTTTAATTTGGAAATGAATTTGGATTACAGAAAGTGTAACAGTAACTATTTTTTTTTTGCAAATGGCTTTTAAAATTTGAACTGGTAATTAGCCGTTATAATAAAAGGCTCAGCTCACACCATATGCTAACGCCGTAACGCGTAACGTTTTGCCAGAGGGCCGCATATAAAAGAGCCTAAATGATGTGTGACATACGAGACAACATTCCTGCGTAAACAAAGATAATTAAGCTGCGTCGACGCTGAATAACGAACGGCTTCGTGGTGCTTATGGCAAATGCACAGGAAGCTAAATAAGATAAATGAACCATAAGAATGTCTTGCATGCCTCAATTCATCAACTCCATAGGACACTTTAAGTCTTAGACAAGAAAAGAAAAGTGAACTGTAGCACACTTAACAGCGTGATTTGATCTGATGGACTGAGTTATTCACGTTTTCTGACATTTTGCGTATCCAGAGACGTACAGTGTGACAAACATATGAAAAATCATCCATAACTCAAAGGCAATTTAGGCAGTCACTTCCAGTAAATTCGTTTTTGGATAAAACTGCATCTCATAAAGTATAGCAATATAAAATATCTCAAATTTAGCAGGAAAAAATGTTTATTTCACTGTTTTGTTTTTTTTTTGGGACCACCGTATTATCTAAACACAACTCTTATGAAGGCTTTAAGCTCCGCCCACTCAGCACAATCGCGTCGTATCATTATGACCTGTGAACATTATAAACCACGATAACTAGTGCGGAAAGAAAAAAAACACCTCAAAATCAGCTTTTTTTTTCCTGAACCTATGATTTGCATTTCGAAAACGTTCAATCTAATCAGAAGCTTCTGTTGATTTCCGACAGATTTTATACTGAAAAAATAAAGAATAACAATGCGTGGTATTTTCTTAAGTGAATGATTCATTCAAGACTAGATTCCTGGCTATAAGTAGTACACACATTTATACACATTTAATTCGATGAATCCTGATTTGCATAAACAAATTCATAATTTTGAAAAAGTTTAAATTAAAAAAAAAAAAAAAAACTCACCTCTAGTATTTTGCCTTATAGCTACCAGAGTAATTCTGATAAACGTTTCGGATTGGCCACGTCGGACTCCGTTTACACTCGTGTGGCCGAGACGACTTTTAGCTGTACGACGATGCGTCAGGAACCGGATCCCTCTCCAAATACGAGAAGCACCTAATGTTGGCGCCTTTAACGATGATAGCAAGATTAAAAATGGCGATAAAGCAACTGAAAATGAGGAACCACCAGGAATGACCAGGAAGCTGGTGTTTGAATGCAATAGCGTAATTTGCCTATTAGTGGATTTCATGGAGATTTGACTACAAATGTAAAAGAAAATGGTAGCGGAACACAATCCAGATCCAGGAAATGGCCAGGTGTAAACAGGGTCTCAGGTTGTTTGACAGGCCACTGGCCATGTTCACGTTTAAAACACGCCTTTTACAAATCAGACTGAACCGCTCATCACTTGTGACTAACTCTTTTTTTTTTTTCTTCTTCTTCTTCTCCAGGACTACAGAGTGAACATTTTCCTGCGTCAGAAGTGGAACGACCCGCGCCTTTCCTACAGCGAGTATCCAGACTCCTCGCTGGATTTGGACCCGTCCATGTTGGACTCGATCTGGAAACCCGACTTGTTCTTCGCCAACGAGAAAGGCGCCAATTTCCATGACATCACCACTGAGAACAAGCTGCTGAGGATCTTCAAGGATGGAACTGTTCTTTACAGCATCAGGTATGTTCACGAAAAGGGACAATAATAAGGCTCAGTTCTGGATTCTGATTGGTCAGAGTGACTGGAACGACTGTTGGACTGTTGTTTATAAGTAATAACAGCGAATAACTTGTTTCATGGACATTCTGCGACATCGAATGTAACTATAAATGGATAAAAAAAAGTATAGTGTTTTTCTTTAATAGATTAAAAATTGCAGATTTCTAAGGACACTTCACAAACGTGCGGAAAACTAGAGAATGAAAATTCCCACTTTTTATCCGCGTATAGTTACATTCAGTGCTGTGAACTAGTTCCTGTTCGCACTTCCGTTATAGCCGGTGATCTGACTTCTGATTTCTACTCACTAACCCTGGACCTGAGGAAAGGCAGTTTTACAGCAGGGATGACTACAGGCTGGTGGTGTCGCTCCCACTCCCCCATACAGCCGCTGTACAAATCTTACTTTTCATTAGACCACGTTCCCGTGGGGGGGCTGCATGGTGTCCTGGCTGTGACCCACTGAATATTACGCAATAACTCATTCACGCAGGAATCTTTGCTTTACAACCCTGCTGTACAGTCATTACAAATAAAACCCCGACTCTGAAGGCATAACCGGACCCCCGGCTGCGGGATCAATTCGGCTTTGGCAGAGCTGTTAGGGGAATCGTGCGTGTAAAATACTGTGTGTTGAAATGCGCTTCAGGGGACGTGAATCTCCATGAACACGCCGGTGCCACGAGACGCCGTGAGCACTAACCCGGATAATTTAGCATCAAAGCTGTGATATTTTATAACCTTTTACACCAAGTCAGAAGGTGCTGATTAATTTTCTATAACAGCAGCTGCAAATCTCAGGTGTATATTCATGCGCTCAATCAGATACATTATCGTTGCTATAGTAACAACGCACCTCTAACGTATGCTAAATTCACTTTGCTTGCGAATCATTTTTCTGTGTGAGGAATCGACTCCAAACATTTTTTTTCGTTGACTCTTAGCTTTCAAAGCCTGGCTTCAGGGAATCAACTCTTTATAGGATTGATCCTCAGTTATCAGCCCCTTTATGGTAAATTTAAAAAAAAAGTCAGCAAGTCGTTGGCCAACGTTGGCTATGAGCTGAGAAAACACAAACCTGTTTAGCTACTTATAAGCTAATTGATTCAAATAACTTCAGTTCTTGTGGCATAAAGTGACACCGTGCATATTGCCAACGATTTTTATTACTGAATTTTATCCGTTTCGTCAATTTCGGACTATGGCACCACTGTTAGCTGGAGATTTGTGCTTGGTGGAGTGTACCTGATACACTCGTACCTGATACACTCGTATCAACAGCACACACGCCACCATGTCAGTGTTACTGCAGGACTGAGAATAAACCACCACCCGATTCATATCTGCTCAGCAGCCATTAAATACCATTTCCATTGAAGGGCAGGAGTACAGGGGTGCCAATATTTTGTGCAGATGGACAGGAGTTGTGCCCTTACGAAGTGGCCTGTGTGGTAAATTAGTTACTGAGTGTTTAAGTGTATACATGAATGATGAAATAAACATCTTGTTCCTAGGCTGACCTTAATTTTGTCCTGCCCGATGGATTTGAAGAATTTCCCGATGGACGTCCAGACGTGCATCATGCAGCTGGAGAGCTGTACGTAGGCCACCTTTCACTTCATTTCATCACCGTTCATTAACCAGCGTGTAACTGTACGGAAGCCCTGAACCGCACTGGGAATAAAGTGCTGAAGAGCTACGTCGTTATTTTGATTTCAAAATCTCGGTTTTTTGGATTTAATAACTAGTTTTTTCAAGATATTATCATCATATACCGTTATTACTTAATACCTCGTTATTTTGAGATATTATGCCATTATTTTTGACATGTTTTTTTCTACCTATGAACATTACGACTTAAAATCTTATTTCTATTTAATAACTCATTGATACGACTTACTAATTTGCTATTTCAACTTATAATCTCGTTATTGCAAGATATTATGTCATTATTTTAAATTAAAAAAAACTCGTTATTTCAACTTGGCAACTTGTTATTTCGACTTGGCTACTCGACTTAGTTATTTTGTTTTGTTTTGACGTAGTTACTTAGTTGTTTGTGTGATCCTACACAGTTGGCTACACGATGAACGATCTGATCTTTGAGTGGTTGGAAACGGCGCCGGTGCAAGTTGCCGAGGGTCTGACGCTGCCTCAGTTCATCATCAGGGAGGAAAAAGAGCTCGGCTACTGCACTAAACACTACAACACGGGTAAAAGCACGCTGCTACATGCTAAAGCTAATGCTCCTTTACACTCATTTTCACAGTAATGCAACACTAATGTGAGCGTTACATTTACAGCAACATGCTAATGCAAATGCTAATGCTAATCAAACACTAAAACAGGTCAAGAACCAAAAGTTCATTCTTAGGGGTACATAAATTATAGCTCCTTCACTCATTACTAATGATCCCAGGTACATTTATCTCTATAATACATTATCTTTTCATTATCTTATAAAACAGAAAAAAACATTTTAAAAATCTGTCAGTCACAGAGGCCACGCCTCCTCCATTAGAACACACATATACAGAGGCCACACCTCCATCACTGAGACTGACAGATACAGTGGCCACGCCTTCTTTTCACTGTGACTGACAGGTCCAGAGGCCACACCTCCATCACTGAGACTGACAGATATAGAGGCCACGCCTTCTTTTCACTGTGACTGACAGGTCCAGAGGCCACGCCTCCTTCACTGTGACTGACAGGTCCAGAGGCCACGCCTCCTTCACTGTGACTGACAGGTCCAGAGGTCACGCCTCCTTCACACACCAGAGGCCTATTGTCTGTGCCTGTCAGTCCCAGTGAAAGGGGTGTGGCCTCTATATCCTTCATTCCCAGCTAAGGAGGCGTGGCCTCTGTATCTGTCAGTCACAGTGAAGGAGGCGTGGCCTCTGTATCTGTCAGTCTAAATCAGATCATACTCAGTACGCAGCTGCTGTAAATATTTATACATATTTATATACATCGATGTCAGAGGAAACCATAACTAAGCTCATTACATTGTGTTGGCAGGAGAGACACGCCCACAATCCTCACAGCTTGTAGTTAAGAGAAACATATGGTGAAGAATAATGGAATCTTGTTTTAAGTATAATTTGAGAAAGATTTGAAAGGTTCAGATTGTTGCTGGTGTTGTTTAGGGAAGTTCACCTGCATCGAAGTGAAGTTCCAGCTGGAGAGGCAGATGGGCTACTACCTGATCCAGATGTACATCCCCAGTCTGCTCATCGTCATCCTGTCCTGGGTCTCCTTCTGGATCAACATGGACGCCGCGCCGGCTCGAGTCGCCCTCGGCATCACCACCGTGCTCACCATGACCACGCAGAGCTCCGGCTCCAGAGCCTCGCTGCCAAAGGTATGCTCCAAACGAACGAGATAAAGCCATGAAGTGCTCGGATCTGTCAGCCAATCAGCATGCTCGCAGAGAACAGCTGGGCACAGGAACATCCTGTCTCATTGTACATCAAACAAATGGTCGGCTTCAGGCTGTTCTCTTCGTAACTAGCATTCTTTCAAGGAAATTAGTGAATAAATTCCCGTTAGCAGTCCATCAGTTTCAGTTTCCGGAGATGGATGGAATAAAAATGCTTGGGCCCCTTTTCACAAATCACTGATCTAATATCCTTCCAGAGTCGAGAGGAGGGGGCGGGGCTTCTGGGGTTTGGGTTCAGCTGGCCAGGTCCTTCATCTTCTAGCAAACATTCAGGACTATAGGTTCTGTTTTATTTGTTGTTGCTGTTCATTATCAGTGTATTAGTGTTTCTGCTCTTTAGTGCTGAACACAAAGATCTCAAATCCCATATCGATATCTTCTGCGTTTATGGCTCGTCTTACACCGATCGGCTGACGTTATTGATTTTTGACACAACGTGGTGTTAATGATGCACCAGAGTCTCATTTTCGGAACTGCGTGAGTGGCACAGTCATGTCTGAGCCTCGCTCTCCCGAATCCGCCGATATTAGTGATTTGTGTGTTGGGAGACGGTGTTCAGGACTGACCAATCAGACGCGTCAGAGAGCGCGGAATTATCAGGAAGTGTGTTACTGAGAGAACCGTGCGATCGAGCTGGAAATGATCAACTGTCAATCAATAAAGTGGGGTAATGTTCCAACATCAACAACTATTCCATCAGTTATAACACACACACACACACACACACACACACACACACACACACACACACTTTCTAATCATCATCCCTTCCCTCCTATTTTCCTTTTCTTTCCTTCCATCCTATTTCCCTCTCCTTTCTGTTCATTCCCTCTTATTTTCATCTCTTTCCTTCCTTTTTTCTTTTTATCTGTTAACCATTTTATTTGCTTTTATTCTTTAATCTCCGTCCTTTTCTTTCTTTCTCTTTCTTTCTTTCTCTCTTTCATCATTGTTCCTTCCCTCCTCTATTCCTTTCTTTTCTTTCTCTCCTACTTTCCTTTCGCTTCAGTAACAGTAAGAAATAAGAAATCCTCCAACAGAAATGAAATATATTAGAACACTGTGTTTGCTTTGGTTGTGTATGTGAACATATTTTATTATCATTCTAAATAATTATTATTGTGTGTGTGTGTGTGTGTGTGTGTGTGTGTGTGTGTGTGTGTGTGTGATCAGGTGTCGTACGTGAAGGCCATAGACATCTGGATGGCGGTGTGTTTGCTGTTTGTCTTCGCGGCGTTGTTGGAGTACGCTGGAGTGAATTTTGTCTCGAGGCAACAGAAGGAGTTTTTGCGACTCAAACGGAGACAGAGACGAAATCTCAAGGTGCAAAACATCACATTCTAAACCAACAAATCCTACAAATCCTACAAATCCCTCCCACAAACAGCATTCCGTTGAACGTTCCAACGTTCCATAACATTAACTGCAACTATAAATGGATAAAAATGCAATGTGTTGTTCATTAAGGAAGTAAAATCTGCAATCATTGTTAAAAGGCTGTGGTGCGAAGCAGTGGAATAACACACTCCAGACCTGGTGCAGGAAATGAATCCACTTCGGGGTGTGACGTCCACTTCCTGTCGGGCCGCATCACTCCACCACGCCGTGGATTCATTTCCTAAAACAGCACAGCCTGTACTGTGTTCTTCCTCACTGTCGCTTCACTCTCAGTCAGTAACCCTTATATTTAAATCTCTGGAGGGGGGGACACTAATAATTCTTCTTTTTAAAAAAAAAAAAAAAAAAAAAGGCTAAAAGATCAGATGCTGGCTTAAAAAAAATGGGAACATGCAAGATGCATTAGTGTAAAAACGGAGAACGAGGACAGAGTTATTGAGAAGGCAGAGGTATTGAGAAGGTGGAGGTATTGAGATGACGGAGGTATTGAGAAGGCGGAGGTATTGAGAAGGTGGAGGTATTGAGATGACGGAGGTATTGAGATGGCAGAGGTATTGAGATGGCAGAGGTATTGAGAAGTTATTGAGAAGGCGGAGGTGAGACAGAAAAACCTGATAGGCTGCAGTCTTCCTTCCCAGTCGCCCAGGACACACACACACCTGCCACCTGCAGATGAGCCTAACGTGTCTGTTTAGCTCAACACACAGCCTTCTCCTGAGTGATTAACACGCTAGCAGCACATTGACCTAGCATGTGCGTTTATTCAGCTTCCTTAACAAGCTGCATTTTAATGAATAAATATTACATTTCACACTGGACTACTGAACACTGGACTCTAAACACAGAACACTGAATTCTAAACACTGAACTATAAACACAGAACACTGAACTATAAACACAGAACACAGAACACTGAACACTGGACTATAAACACTGAACTCTAAACACTGGACTATAAACACAGAACACTGAACTATAAACATTGAACACTGAACTATAAACATTGAACACTGGACTATAAACACTGGACTATAAACACAGAACACTGGACTATAAACACTGAACACTGAACTATAAACACTGAACACTGAACTATAAACACAGAACACTGGACTATAAACACTGAACTATAAACATTGAACACTGGACTATAAACACTGGACTATAAACACAGAACACTGAACTATAAACACAGAACACTGGACTATAAACACTGAACTATAAACATTGAACACTGGACTATAAACACTGGACTATAAACACTGGACTATAAACACAGAACACTGGACTATAAACACTGAACACTGAACTATAAACACAGAACACTGGACTATAAACACTGAACTATAAACATTGAACACTGGACTATAAACACTGGACTATAAACACTGAACTCTAAACACAGAACACTGGACTATAAACACTGGACTAAAAACACTGAACTCTAAACACAGAACACTGGACTATAAACACTGAACTCTAAACACTGGACTATAAACACTGGACTATAAACACAGAACACTGGACTATAAACACTGAACACAGAACACTGGACTATAAACACTGAACTCTAAACACAGAACACTGGACTATAAACACTGAACTCTAAACACAGAACACTGGACTATAAACACTGAACTATAAACACTGGACTATAAACACTGAACTATAAACATTGAACACTGAACTATAAACACAGAACTATAAACACTGAACTCTAAACACTGAACACTGGACTATAAACACTGAACACTGGACTATAAACACTGGACTATAAACACTGAACACTGAACTATAAACACAGAACTATAAACACTGAACTCTAAACACTGAACACTGGACTATAAACACTGAACACTGGACTATAAACACTGGACTATAAACACTGAACAATACTGTTTGAACAAAGTACAGCAGCATTCTCTTCATTTATTTATCTAAGTTTATCTTTACTTAAGAACTTATCTTTTCATTCTAATCCACATTTCTTTCTTTCCTTTATGCTTTCTTTCTTTTCTTTCTTTCTTGTTTTACTCAGTTGATCTTTATTATTCATGAAGCATTATTTAAAACCAAAACATCCATTTCTTTCTTTCTCTTTCAACCTTTTTTATTTGCTTTCTTCCTTTATACTCATCTCTTTTCTGGCTTTCTTTATTCTGTTCTTTCTTTCTTTGCTTTATTTCTTTTCCCTCATTCTAATCCTCATCTCTTTCTTTCTGTCTTACGGGCTTTTTTACTTGCTTTATTCCTTTACCCTCATTCCTTCAGATTAGCCTGATGAATTAATAACAGCTGCCTGTTTCTTCACGGTGTGTGTGTTTTTTTTTTTAATATCCAGGAGGAGGAGCTAAGAGAAGGACGTTTCCATTTCTCCGGCTACGGCATAGCGACGTGCATGAAGGATGGCATAGCGGTGAAAAGTGACAGCGGCGTGCAGCAAACATCGGTGGAGAACAATAAGAGGAAGTTTGTGGACCGTGCGAAGAGGATCGACACCATTTCGAGAGCAGCTTTTCCTTTGGCCTTTCTCATTTTTAACATCTTCTACTGGATCACGTACAAAATAATCCGACATGAAAACACCGCCAAAGTGTAGCAGCTGATGGTTAGAGAGACGGCATCGTAGCAGCACGTTGTCGAGGCGAAACAGCGACGAAGAGGTGGCAGGTGCTGGTCGATTTCAATCAGGGATTAAAAGCAGGGGCAGGATTTATGGACGGTTAGCGAACACTCTGATTGTGTTCCAGATGCAGGAAATGAGTTGTGTGTGTGAAGAAAAGTCCAGCTCAGTCTGTGAGTAATCAAACAGTGTGGAAAGTCAGCTTTAATTACAAGGTTTTTACATCTATATTGGGTGAACTGTACAGGAAATACAGCCATTTATAAACAATAAACAATCCTCTTATTTTAGATGATCAGAAGTAAAAAAAAAAGTCACATGATCCGACCGAATGATGACGGCTAGCACTTGTAGCTTTATTACAACATAATTTGTATCAAACACAACTAAACTACTCTCACTAGGACTGGAATGACCCAGGCAACATCCCATGTATGTCAGTCTCAGTGAAGGAGGTGTGGCCTTAGTGTGTGAGACCAAGTGAAGGAGGTGTGGCCTTAGTGTGTAAGACCCAGTGAAGGAGGTGTGGCCTTAGTGTGTAAGACTTGGGGAAGGAGGTGTGGCCTTAGTGTGTAAGACTCGGGGAAGGAGGTGTGGCCTTTCTGTGTTAATTCTAGTGATGAAGGGGTGGCCTCTGCATCTGTCAGTCTCAGTGAAGGAGACAAGGCTATTGTCTGTTCCAGTGAAGGAGGCGTGGCCTTTGAGTGTCAGTCTCACAGAAGGAGGCGTGACCTTTCTTAGTCCCAGTGAAGGAGGTGTGGCCATTGGGTCAGTCAGTCTCAGTGAACATGTGGCCTTTCTCTGTGTCAGTCTCAGAGAAGGAGGCGTGGCCTATGTGCATCAGTTTCAGTGAAGGTGTGGCCTTAGTCAGTCCCAGTGAAGGAGGTGTGGTCTTTTCAAGTCAAGTCATCGGTCAGTCCCAGTGAAGGAGACGTGCCCTTTGAGTTTATCAGTCAGAGCAAAGGAGGTGTGGCTTCTGCCTGTCAATCCCAGTGAAAGAGGCGTGGCCTTTGTGTCTGTCAATCTTAAAGAAGGAGGTGTGGCCTTGATTCCCCTACACAATGTATTGCACTGCAACATTGATGCACATGCCCAGTTCTCACTGCATATAATTAATGTAAGATTTGAGCTCTTACTGGTAGTGGTAGTTTATTTAGTTATTCAGTTTTTGTTTTCAGTTAAGTTCAGACTTCAGGTCGGGTGAAAATCCCAGACAATTCTACATTTTGCCCCGAAACCCACCACAGTTACAGTGAAATCCACTCCGTCTCTGATCCACACTTCCTCGCTGAATCCAGGCTGCTTATCAGTTTCAGACACTCTTCAACCTTTTTCATCCTGATTTCTTTTCCTTCATCTGCTGTGTAGCACAAAAATCTCACACACTCCATGATAGTTATCAGTATCTAACAGTTTTTAAATTAAAGCACAGTGTCCTGACCTCCAGTTAACACTGAAGACATGAAGGCAGGACAGAGGAGAGAATGTTATATTGCTTAAACACACATACTCTTCATTACCCATACACATTAGATGATGTGTGAAGGACAGGGGATGTAATGTTGAGTTATATTTCTCTATCTGTTAGATGACTTCTCTATGTAATGGTAAAGGGGTCTTCCTCAAAGACCTCAAAGGATTTGAGCTCACAGACTTCTGGCTGCTAGCTTTCCTTCCATACAGAGAAAAGTAATGGCAGGGTAATAAAAAAAAAAAAAAAGAAAGAAAAAAAGAAAAGGATGAGGAAGACCTCCATACGCACATGTAACATGTGAATTCTTTGTTAACCATCTGACAGTTCGGTATGTTTTGCTAACACCTGCAAATTTGTCCTAAAACGACCAGTGTGCCATAAGCAGTTTCCACTGAGGTTCTGGAACCTTTTGGAACCAAAAAAAAAAAAAAACTGAACAGGAACTAGTTCCTGGATGAATTCCTGTATCTATACTTTAGGAACCGTAACTATTCCATAAAATACTAGAATCGCTGCAGTCAGCACAACGCTGACGTAATTTTAGCACATGGCAAAGCACAGAATGGTGAAAACAGTCGAGGATGCATCTGGACAGGATTAGTTTTACAAGCAGTAAAGGTGGGTTAACGTTGTTATTGCTGGAACATCTCTGGGATTTTAGTCCCGCCCCAATCCGTCACGCCAGTAATTTTTTTTTTATATGGACTGCGCATGTATGCATCGGGAAAGATTACGCATCTCTTACCTCTACAGGTCATTCTGTGAAGCTTGCATCAAAGTCATCAAAGTTCAGGACAGCAAGGTTTTCTTTTAGATGTGGCATCAGTGATTCTAATTTTTCAGCTGTTCTACGGCGGATTTATTCTGGATTTTAAGCTTTGTATTATGGTCTGATTTGTGGCACGGACACCTTTAAGGGATATTAATGTGACATCTAGAATTAACTCATTTTAAACACCATTTATTTTCCATCTTCGTCCTGAACTAGTGATCCAAAGACACACCACTGGGCAAGAACTGTCCAACTGCGTTTGGTCCCCCAAAATGTATAACGGTTCACCCAATATAGACATTAACACCCTTGAAATTTAGAGACAAATCAAAACTGTCCAAATACCACTGGGCAGCCAAGTTACAGGCCAAATTTGAAGTTAATTCACTGCCAGAATATTTGTATGAACCTCAAACACGTGTAAGTATTGTACTGGTTTTTATGAGATTTAATATAAAAGGACGACGATTCAGTTTTTCTAAAATTGTCTTTGGACAAAAGTTTGTACAGAATCCAGCCACGATTCCTACACAGTCGCCAGGTCCTTGGAGTGTGTGAAGCTTAAACCGTTAGGCCTTAGACATCACATGCTCATTAGTATACGTTTCTATTTCCTCACTTTCTGAACATTCCTTCGACTGCATATGTTAATGAATATGGATTGTTTGTACTTGAAACAACATTCAAAATAAAGTAGTAAAAAAAAATTAACGTGTCTCTGACGTGTCAAAGCCATTCAATGCCAAACGAACACACTCAGCATTCCCCGTGTGCAATGATGAAGCGTTACCAGCTTTGAGCCCTTCCTCACTGCCACTTTCGCCAGGGTGACTCCGGACAACGTGGCAGATCCACGTGGCGTTTATTTATTAAGGGTTTTTACCAGAATCACCCACACTAACCAGATCAGATGCTGAATGCAGGCAAATGCAGACTCTACACACCAAAGGGCAGGCCACTGAATCCCAGAAACTACACAGCAAACTAGAACATAGGCAAGACGTTTACACCGTATAATAACTATGTTATGGGAGATATGCCTTGGAGTAGTTAGGAAGCATGCCGGATTGTGCGAGGAGAAAGTGGAAATCAAAAGCTGTGTCTGAAACCTCTGAACAGTGACCGTGTGGATGAGACGAAAGGCTAGTCACAAATGTAACTGACATTTTGTTGAATCCTGGACAAGCAGGGACGACGATTAAACGTAGTACTTACTGTAAGTACGCGGGAACCTAGCCAAGTGCCTGCTGTGCAGGAGGCAGCTCTGAAAGACAGGGAACCCTTGCATCTAGCTTTCTTTTCTACCCCTTCTAACCGGGGCAGTATTTAATGACTGGATACCCCTTGCCACATGATCACGAGGAACCAGCTCACTCATGAGGAACTGGCCGCCCTCACACCATCAGGGGGGTGACGCTGACCTTATAGAGTAAGGAGAACGTACACGGTGATACCCAGGTAGCTGGCGAGCAGGTAACCTACAGCTGAACGCCACTCAGTAGTGCTCATGAGGATTAAACCCCGCCTCTGGGATGGCACGTCACTGAATCGGCTGAGTGTCCAGCCTGCGTGTAGTGTCCAGTCCCCTGCTTAGACAGGGGAGAAACCCAGAAGGGCGTGTTCTACAAGTTCATTCGCAGAACACTTCAAGGTTAATCACTTAGTTCACAAACCTGGGGGACGGGACCTTACACAGGAACCTAGGGTTCTAGGTTTTGGTACTAAATACAACAAAGTCACATCATTTTTACTAGAAAGGAGTACAACATGGTTGTCCATAATCACATTTAGTAGTGTCACAATATAATATTTAAACGTCATGAGCTTCAGGCCGGTGTGATGCCCATCAATGCTGTAACTGTAGCACGACCTGCTGCACTACACACATTTTAACTTCACCGATACTCGTTAAGCTCCGCCTCCATGAGCGTGGCAACGTCACTCGCCATCTTAAGGTCCATCGCTTTTTCCACCATCCGGTGATAAAGCCTGACGTCCACAAGTGGGCGGAGCTGATCACTCCTTTCTTTTAGCCACTGCTCCCGACTGATATGAATGATGAGATCGCTGCTCGGTTCTTCCGCTCTGCCACGGATCAGATCAGCCACGCCTTCTTTTACCGCACGGATCTCGTGCTCCAGGAAGAGAGCGGGGCTTCGGTTTCTGCCCTGCCCAGGTTTGAGAAGTTTAACACAATGAGAAACAGGAAGGAAGTTGCACAAGGAGTCCAGGAAACGAAGCAAGCCGAGATGATCGCTGCAAAGCAAACGTCAGGATGAGATTTATTACGTCGTTCTGGAGAAAAATCCGTGGTGTAGTTAGTATGACTAAAAAAAAAAAATCTGTTTTCTCACCTGCAATAGACATCCAGCATTCCTTCGAAGGAGCTGCAGGGTTTCCAGTGGAAAAGCATAGCGCCGGGCACTTGCGTGGAACGACTCAGCAAATATCGCGGATCGATTTTTATTCGTTTAGCTCTGAACTCCTCCTCCAAAAACCGTGATACGTCCACCACGGTGCGATCAGTACTTACGATGCGAAAACACCAAGACTCGAACGCAACCATCAGACTCAGCAGATCCTCTCTGGATTCATCTGAACAGCAATAACAAAAATGAGGCGCGCCCTGCTCTGCTAGGTTACGCATCGCAACATCCAGCACGCATGATGATGTTTATTGTGGATGATTTATTGACATTCCAATATCAATTAATACCAATAAGTAATACACACATTACCTGAGTCAACGCTGCAGTCCTCGAAGAGACGCGGCTGATATCTGCCCTCTAGTGCACCCTTTAAATCTAAATTTACTAATCCGCAATGCCGAGATGCACTTCCTGCTTCCTTGGTAGAAAAGCACAGCAGAACAGAGCATTTAATGGGGTCAAAGGTCAATAACGGTGCAAGATCAGTGACGATAAGTATGGCTGGTCCACTAGGAAGCTTGCTTCTTTTAGCATTTGGAGGTCCGGGGGGCACTGAGGTCAGGGGTTCAGGGTAGCAAATGATTTTATTCACACTTTCAACCACAGGGGGCGTGGCTACGACAGCAGCGATCATGTGATCAGATTCCGTCCTGAGAGACAAACCGTGGAAAAAAAGGAAACATGAAGTGAGAAGTAGCTGAGAAGACCTGTAGCATGAAACACAGACTGTGCTAGCTTTCGTTACCGTTCATCTGAAAAATAGTTACAACGTCCAGCAAAAAAGAGAGAGAGAGAGAGAGAGAGAGAGAGAGAGAGAGAGAGAGAGAGAGAGAGAGAGGGAGAGAGACAGAGAGAAACAGACAGAGGGAGAGAGACAGACAGAGAGAGAGACAGAGACAGAGAGAGAGAGAGAGAGAGAGAGAGAGAGACAGAGAGACAGAGAGAGAGAGAGAGACTTTCAGTCTGTTCCCATAGAAACCAGGTTGGAGGATGGTTTTTTAACTGAAGGACAGATATCTGAAGTAAATGAACACACACTCCTTCAGTTCAGTGTGATATCTGTTCATTCAGCGCAGTCTCTTTTCTTTAACTGTTTCTCTTTCTCTTCCCTCTGTGAGGAAAAGAAAAGAAGGACTCGAGGCCGACTGACCCGTGTTCAGGGCTGTATGACGTGCGCGGCTGTATGACGTGTATGACGTGCGCGGCTGTATGACGTGCGCGGCTGTATGACGTGCGCGGCTGTATGACGTGTATGACGTGTATGACGTGCGCGGCTGTACGACGTGTGTGACGTGCGCGGCTGTACGACGTGTGTGACGTGCCCGGCTGTACGACGTGTGTGACGTGAGCGCCTGTGTGACGTGAGCGCCTGTGTGACGTGAGCGGCTGTACAACGTGTGTGACGTGAGCAGCTGTGTGACGCGCCCGGCTGTGTGACGCGCCCGGCTGTGTGACGCGCCCGGCTGTGTGACGCGAGCGCCTGTGTGACGCGAGCGCCTGTGTGACCCGTCACTGGGTGTAACACACCTGCACACCTGCAGCATGGTGTGGTTACACACTGTAAACGTTAATGAGCTAGCCAAAACACGATGCTCTGTGGTATGCGTTCGATATTCAGGATGCAATTTATTTGCACTTATTATTAGCTTACATTTGATTGGTCGGCGCTAAAAGTGCGCCAAACACAAGCCTTTGGCCGATGACTCTGTGCCAGACTCTCTCCACGCCCGGAAGACTCTCGCCCGAATTCGTTTCCATCCTTACACGTGGCGTGCACTCGTCCTCCTCGCTCTGTTCATCCAACAGAGACACCAGGCCCTCCTGTAATGCAGGAATACAGGCTGTGTTCCCAGTACAGTGAAAGTGTGTGGTGAGTATAGTACACTCCAGTCATGTGACTACGAAACGTAAAAATGATGCAAAGCAGCATGAAATTAACCCGAAGTGACCGGCAGACGTCCTTACGTTCTTCAGATTAGGCGTCATGTAGAAACGTCACACTCTCTGAACAGATCATTCATATTTATGGGAGTTTTTGGTTATATATTATTCAGCAATAGAACTTATTTGGGGCAAACTGCAGCTGAATGCATGCTGAAGGGCGTAAATAATTCATGTAAAAATATACGTATCCCTTGTGTATTATTTGAAATGTGTAACTAGATGTGCTCCATAACTGGACATTTAATACATAAAGACATAAAAATACTGATAAACTGTGAAATAAAACTGTGGAAAAAAAAAAAAAAAAAAAAAGACCTGCAGCGCAGGAGATGCGACGTGCTTCCTGTCTGATAAAACGTCACGGAGAGCCGATACACACTGCTGGATCACGTGATCTTTAACACGCAGGTCTCTCCGGAGGTCCTGGAGGAAGGTCAAACCACTCTGAAACACACACACACACACACACACACACACACACACACACACACACACTTATTTATGTCAGTTTTTTTGACTATCAGTGACTTCAGTCAGCATGGCACATGAGCAATCTGCATCACCCGTCATTCATTTGTTCCAATACTTCTGCTCGGCTGAATGGTAAACATCGCCCAGAAACTGTACACGTATTGTGCCAATATTTGCTTCTTTCCCTGCACTGACCTTATATAAAGCATTTCTAAACACTTTTTACTTTTAATTACCAGCTAACACAAATATGTTGGTGACATAAATCAAGGAATCAAGAAAGTTCATGTTGTAGTTCATTAAAAAGTCTGATTTTTTTAAATCAGCTTCGTACCTGCAGTCTGGCTTCTAGAGCTTGAATCGTCAGCGTTATATTTTCTTCTGCCGTCTCGCGCCGGTTTACATCTTCGCTCTCCGCTCTTCCAAGCTATAAACAAACACAAGTATACAAGCGCCAATGTTTCCTGTTCACTACACTTCACATTCATCAGTGTGTTGCAGTCGTGTTGTACTGAAATGCAATCACGTTCCAATCACAGCCCTAAGACATAATCCAGGTCAACCAAATTAGCCTGAATCATAACATTTAATTAAAATCAAGCATACTTCTTCCGAGCGTGGATTTGTTAAATGACGCACCAGTAACGCAGCCCTAAACGTTTACTTCTCCACTTATCCCGTGTGTGTGTGTGTGTGTGTGTGTGTGTGTGTGTGTGTGTGTGTTAGATTAGTGCGTACCAAATCCGGTCCTGTTATAACACGTGTGTGTTAAATACACGTCACACATTAGATACTCTCTAGAACACCCACGTTATCTTATAAATCAACAGAGGAGCCTAAATCGTAATATAACGTAATATACAAGTAATATAACGTCAATAACCGATTATTATTTCACGTGAAAAAGGAAAGTGATGAGACGCTGACGGTAACTGACGGAGTAATGGACGCCACAGAGGTCTGTGAGGAGGAATTTGCCCAGGATTTCGTCTGGCGAGCCGATTTCCTCGAAAAGCAGCAACATCTGCTCAAACCCCACACCAAGAAAATCGTCCACAAGCAAAAGGCGTACGTCTGTCCAGGAAGCAGCCACCTGGGAAGAAAGATGCATCATTCTTATCAAAAACTAATACAAATACTAATACATACTATTGCTGTTTAGCAAGATGACCTAATCAGCTAGCTGTAACTAGGTAGGTTGGTAACTAGCTCACTAGTTTGATAGCTAACATAGATATCTGTTCATGTGGTGGACCATTTGGTGAACACGTGCTATTCCTGTTATTGTTTTTTTCGACACACCGTCCAACAAATAAATAATCTTCAGCCGAATGTCGAAGATGTTAGGGGCGGCGCCTCGCTCACCAATCCCAAACTTTTCTTTAAAAATGATATGGAAGTTAGAGAAGTCTAAAAAGTCCAATTTTAGACTGTATACAGCTGCTCTAATCTAAGTGAGAAGATGAACCAACACAACACTGTGATGCTCACTCCAACCCGCATTTATCAAACTTCCCTTGAGCAGAGAAAGTCATGGCACGGCCTTTAAAATAACGGACAGGCCGAGTTCATATGGGGTTTGGACGTGCGTTAGCACTCGACTGCTCCATCTGTTGACCAATCCTCAACACCGCACGTGAGTGTGCAATACGGAATACAAGTCTGCACTATAAACCGATCTTGAAGCTGAAGGAAGCTTTGCCATGGCTGGAATCCTTTCAATCCTTTTCAGGTTTAACGTGAGCTCAGTGTATTTAGAGCTTTAAAAAGAAAATGTCAGCAGGGCCACTACCACTGCATAGCATGATGCAATATGGGGGATAGTAGAAGCAACGTTACCTCAATTCCCAGAGCCGACGACTAAAGGCACCTCAATGCCTCTTCTTAAAACATCGTTTTACTTAGGCATGTATCGAATGGTACTGTATCAGGAATCAGTCTGATTTACTTGTACTTGCTTAGAAACTAACATCCGAAGACATAGCGTCATTGCGCTGATGAAGAGACAATCCAGACGTGATGATAAAAGCAAAGTAGACTGTGCTGTGCGAAAAGATCTGAGGAGGAACTACAACACAAGCTACCTGATAAAACATCTTTACGGCATTTACATGGTGTTTAATAGAGAGTGCAGAGAAGCCGTGGCTTGCGAGAGCAGTTCAGTTCTACGAGCACTGAGCACTGAACAATTCACAAAACACTGATACTGCTCTGCACACTCAGGTTGTTCATCCACACAACGAATCATGAAATATGTCCAGATCGCAGTCCATTAGCATGACAACATCACATACTATCACCTGGTATCGGACGTCGATATTGGAGCTAAAATTTTTTCAATCATCTTTTATTAAAAAGGGTACGGAATCCCTAGGACCAGAGTTGAGATACCCTGGGATATGAGATCTTATCAAAACACACTATTCTTTACAACTACCTTTAATATACAACATGGCAAACTGTAAAAGTACCATAAACGCACGCCGTAGCCTACCTTGAAGGTATCTTTCCACACAGCACAGACATTCCCATGCTCGAAAACGATAACGATGAGACAGCCGCTTCCTGCATGAACCGTTTGAATGCTTTGGGGCTCTTCGTACGGGAGAAGACACACTTCTTCTGGAAGTCCGTTTTCAAACCGCACCAGCTGTTTCCTACAAGTGGCAGCCACCACAGTAGATCTCAGCGATCCATCTACTTGCTTGGCTGAAAGCACCAGCATACATCGAACAACCAAACTGTAGGCACTGGGTAAAAGATGATCAGCGCCAAAAGTTCTTCCATCCTCTAGGAAGTAAAGTACAGTTTTAACTTCTGCATCATTTCCAACCTCCTCTACTTCTGTCATCTTCTGTGAACCAAGAACTGCTAATTGTCTTTGAGGAAGGGGCAACTCGCCAAGAAAACTGACCTTCAGACGTATCGGGACTTCCTTCACGCTACCAGTTTCTGCAGATGTGTAGAAGACAACGTCCTCATGACTCCAGACCAAAGTAGGTCCACGCAAAATCGAGACGTCATTGCCCATCTCATAAGGCAATGAAAATTCCACGTGTAGCTTTGCACTAGTCCTACTGCTCAAAGAGTAAAGCATGTACTTAAAGCCTTGAGATCCCTTCCTGTGAAGCCTCAGCAGAATGCACAGGACTCTCTGCCTTGTTTTCATGTTCATGGCAGTGGTGCAACGAACGATGCTGGCTGTTCTGGAGGTGTTTTCGTACATGGGAATTATTTTATCGTCTTTGTTTAAGAAGGTGCCCGAGTCTCGGTTGAACGACATCCGCCAGAATGTGATCTCGGAGCCTTTTGAGCTTGGATGCTTGCACTGAAAGATGAGAAGGTCACCATGCAGTGTGACCACATGGATGCGCTGATCTGAGGCCATCTTTGTTACTTTACACAGAAAAAGCTCGAGGAGATCTGAAGGTCTGAGTTGTGACAGAACTTGTGATTAGACAGTAATAGAAGCTGCCGCGAGTCTCAACCAGATGAAACAACAGCAGTAATATGTGCCAGAGGAGATACGACATTAACAAGGGGGTTGAGATAGAAGCTGGGTTAGTTGAGACAGAAGTTACAACAGTTGCGACAGGTTTAGCATGAAATGCAACAGAGATAGAAATTTCAAAATGAGTTGCGACAATTATAACTGGAGTTTTGACAGACGATTTAAAAGGTGCAACACAAGAACAACTTATGAAGGAGATTAACCCAAGGTTCACACTAGCAAGTCACAAAGTGGCTAAGACACTGTAAAGAGACAAATCCAAACTTCTTGACACCCAAAAAATGGATGAACCATAGTTTCATCTTATCCTGACATATACGAACTCTCATTAAATGTGTATAGAAATGTTACGAAGAAGAATAAAGCTTGGAAGGAAGTAGCAGAGATCGCTGGTAAATCTGGTAGCTGTAAGTAGCTAGTACAGTTAGCTCGCTTTGCTAATCTAATCTGAAAATGAAGTGAAGCAAACAAATCAAACAGCCAACTTCCGCACTGATTAGCACATTTTTTCATTTGCGTATAGCTAGTTCGCTTTAGAGGCTATACATAGCTACTACTATATGGGGAAGAAAAACAACGCTGAATAGGCCACGCCCCCACAAGCGACAAATCGCCTGGTTTTTGCGGAAGTTGGAACAGAAGTCTTGACAGAGATTTCGGCACATGAGACATCAGTTTTGAGCGGTGTAGAGCTGCAACGAGAAATCTGAAAGGACTTTTTTTTGAAGAGTTGTGGATTTTGTGACAGGAATTCCAGAAAGTTCAACAGTCAAGACAGAAGTTTGCAGAATTTCCACAGTCGCTCCCTTCAGTCTCGATGAAAGCTGCTCATGTCAAGACGTTTGCTGGAAAAAAAAAAAGAAAAAGAAAAGAGGGAAATAAATAATGGATAATTTTAGTAAGATGGATAACAAAGTACACAAAACACATCACTTCAGGAAATAATATCAGTTAATATACTGTAGCTGCTAACACAAATATAGCCACATTAAAACAGCTGAGAATGTGGGCAAATACCTGAAAATACCTGAAAATACCTGAAAGATATCACCGGTGTTACACACCACTAACACCTGAGTAACCTGAGTGAGAGTTTGTGCCTCATTTCAGTAAACAATTCCCGCCAAACTATTTCCCCTCCCCATCCGTATTCCGCTACTTCCGCCTTCAAGCCGTTCTCCGATTGGTCAGTGAAACTGTTATCCAATCATAGCTCAGGAGCCGGTATAAAATTATCCAATTAGAGCGCAGGTTGGGTGGGGCTTGTCGGAATAGATTCCGAAATCTGTTTTCAAAATGAATCTATCTATCTATCTATCTATCTATCTATCTATCTATCTATCTATCTATCTATCTATTAAATAAATAAAATAAAGTAAATGTATTCCTTACTTAAACATAAAAGTCAGGATTAATCTTGACGTAGAATACCTCGTAAACTTCGCAGATCCAAAATGGCGTCCGTTAGGTTACAGTTTCAGAGAATCAAAATGGCGGAGACGAGCAGCAGTTTCAGGAAACACACAGCTGTTTTGCGGAATCTCGGCTTAAGCTTGTGACAGGTGTTGCCAGATTGGTTGATTTAGTGTCATTTGGAATATTACAAATCACAGCAGACTTTAAAGCTAATTTTTTTATATGTCATACAGAACTTTATTATTGCATATTACTGAGCTAAAATTTATTAATAAAATTTCACTTTAACAAGAATTTATTGACCATTTTCTTGGTGGTGTCACTGTTTTTGTTGTCGTTGTTTTTTTTAATCATAATGAAACTTCAGCTAATAATTATTGAATTTTTGAATTCTGGATTCTGATTGGTCAGAAGGTGTTGATTAATTTTCTAGCAATAGTGCTGCTGCAAAACATATTAATGTGCTCGTTTTAATATGTTACCGTTTCTATAGTAACAGCTCATTCACAGGGATTTGTACTGACGATGCTTCATATAAACCGATTATTAGAAAAAACATGTAATATTTGACATGGGGGAGTTTTCCGTAAGGAGAAATGTGTTTATTTAACATTTATGGAAGGAGTCTCCAGTGTCAGTCAGAGATAGAGCAGTAACTTTAAGCTTTCTGGCAGCATGGAAAACCCAAGCTGGAAAAGAGAGAGGGAGGGAGGGAGAGAGAGAGACAGAAAGAGAAAAAGCGAGAGAGAGAGAGAGAGAGAGATAGAGAGCGAGGGAAAGAGAGATAGATAGAGAGAGAGAGGGAGAGAGAGAGAAAGAGACAGACAGAGAGATAGAGAGAGAGCGAGGGAGCGAAACAGAGAGAGAGAGAGAGAGAGAGAGAGAGAGAGAGAGAGAGAGAGAGAGAGAGAGAGAGAGGGAGGGAGAGAAACAGAGAGAGAGAGAGAGAGAGAGAGAGAGTGAGGGAGCGAGAGAGAGAAAGAGAGAGAGAGGCTGGTGAGGGAATGACTGTTTATAGCTGCTGTAAGTGAGAACAGGAATGAACTTTTTTTTTGCACAACATTAAATGTAACCATAAATGGATAAAAAATCAATGATTTGTTGTTCTTTAATAAATGAAAAAGTAATTGCTGGAAAACTGTTGTGGCAAAAGAGGATCAGAACACAGTATGCGTGCACATTACTCACTTCACCTCATCACCCTGTCACTGATTATTTTCCTGTTATGGCACGACACCACATCTTTTATCCCGTATTTATTTTATTCATTTAATGTATTTTATTGAGACTTCAACTTTGAGAGTGTTATTTAGTATTAATTCTGATGACAAATCGTTACACTATTAGTAAAACTTTGAACTAAGAGTTAAAGAAAGTGCATATGTAGTAAAACTCAGCCGATTTGTGACTCACCCTTAAAGAGTGAACTCAGCCCAATCTGGCAACCCGGATGTGACAGTCGGTTCAGAGCAACATGGCGGACGCTGCACAGCCAGAAGCAGAGCAGGTTAGAGTACAATTTCACTATAATCGTCTTTCTCTACGCGTACAGCTCATAATAACTCCATGTGTCTGTGTTTTTTAATCTTTTAAAGGATTTAGAGATCAAGATTCAGGAAACGCGTCAGAGGTTTAAAAATGAGTTTGTTCAAGGTGAGTGTGTTTCCATGAGTTCAGTTCCTCCAAAAGTTCCTCCACTATATTCATCTTAACGCTTCTGAAACGACTTCATAACTACAAGTGTCTGTGTGCACTAATCTCTGGCTATGTCCCAAATGCCACAGTGAAGCGTAGTGCCCTACTTAGGGTGGATAAATAGGGAACAGGGATCTTCAACTCCTTGGATAGATAGTGAGGGTGCCATTACTTTAGACGCAACTTTATAGCACCTGAATGCCAAGTGGTTTCTTTTGGACGAGCTGTTATTTTCGAATGGTTTCCATTACAAATACCATTAAAACCATTACTGGTCCTTAATGGTATCCACTAGATGTAACATGTGACCAGAAGAAGGTAACAGATTACCAGTAGAGACCCACAGGGACCATTACAGCTTCCATTGAAACCAATAAAATTCCCATTATAACCATTAAAACCATTACAAATGCTGTGAGGGTTTCTGTTGTTGTTGTTTCAGCAGGGCGTGTTATAGTCATGGTCCTGGGGAACGCGGGAAGGGGCTCGGCGATAATGACACTGTAATATCCGTGTCATGACTAATGATGTCACAACACACAATACATGAGAATGACTGTTTATCGTCGCTGTAACGCAAGCGACTTCCCGCGATGTAAAATCTCTAAGACTCGACGTGTCGTTCATTAAAATTTAAATATCGTAATCGTTGTGGTATAAGCGGAATAACACACGTTACTTGTGCGGTTATAGGAAAATAATTCACTTCGGAAAAGGTCAGTGGCACTCCACTTGCGCGTTGTGCCACAGCACACCCACCTGGGGTGCCTTATTTTCAGCACATCCTGAGAAATTCAACCTAAAATCCAAAAAAAAAAATATATATTTTGGACGTACAGTTCACTACACGTGGCGAAGAAGCCCGTTAGTTGATATCCTGTGTAGTGCGCTAGTTCCTCGTATTCAGACTCGGGTTACGCACATTTTCTAGCCGCATTTTCTAAAGATCATTCAAATTACCTGCTTGTAATTCAGTGCGTCTGAGGTTGCCAGATATTGTTCTTCCAATTTTTGGATAGAAAATACGTACTGAAGAAGGAAACAGTGTTTTTTTTTTCTTTTCTTTGCTGTCAAATGATTTTAATGAAAAATTAAAATACTAATATGTTCACATACGAATGAGACGATGGAATAAACATCTAATAATCGTCTAGTATATTTTCAACATACTGTTAGTAATTATCACATTAACCCCTGCAGCATTTGGTGTCATTTCACAAAATGGCTCAATAAAATAGCACTTGATCCAGCACGTCCCGTTATTTTGCGTGAAGCCTGGACGCTGAATGATGCTGTTAATTGTGTGCACGACTTAAAGAAGCCGCAAGATGCTAAATCGAGCTCGTGAAATCAGTAACGTGTGCGTGAGATCTTTGTTAATTCGAATTGAAGAAAACGCAGCCAGGGTTTGAAGGATAAGCTGACCTAGCACTCCTCTGTTACGCTCGCTTTAAGTTCGTTCATAATCTTATTAATAAAAAATTCCGTTCTTGAGATAAGAATTAAAAAAAAAAAAACTATTGATTGATTGATAAAATGAAAGTGTCATATTTCTGTGTTATATACAGGGAGCCGAAGTACACTAAATAGTGTGCACTCTATTAATTAGTGCTCTTTATTTAGGAATCCTAAATGTTAGAGTATAAACTGTTAATTTATGATCTATATACTGGGAAATGGCTCTCAGGAGGAATTATAGTGCAGTCATTTCTTCATTTGTTTTCACGAGTCAGTTCCCTCTTCAGTGAGCGTTGTGTAATTGTGTAATTAATGATTGGTTAGCAGTTCCACCGTGACGCTGTAACAGAAATAAAAATGTTGCTTCAGACAAGTGGTTTTTTTTTTTTTTTTTTAAACCGTGACCTTCAAACTTTTGCCTTCTTTTTTTATTATGCATAACATTATGTAACAAGCGTCAATCAATCAACACAACAAGCGAATTTTCGTTTTATAAACATTATAATAACGTAATAAACGTAAAAATAGTAGTAATAATAATAATAATAATAATAATAATAATAATAAGTAGTAGTAGTATTAATGAAAATGTAAAAATAAAATTACAATGGAAGGAACAAACGCTGTGAAAAACATTCTGTTCAAAACGTTTTGTTTCTTTTTCAGATTCCACGCAGAAGTACGACAGCAGAGACGTGGAGCGACTCCTTAAAGACGACGCGCTGGTCGAAAGCTACCTCACGTGGAGGCAGTTCGTCGTGGACGACACGCTGAAGATGATCGACGAGAGCTTTCAGTGGAGAAAAGACTTTCAGTTGAACGGTACGTCGCGCTAACGCTGAAAATAAACAGCCACAATAACGTTTTAGCACGACGTTTATTACCACTCGAGAGCTAAATAAAAGAAATCACTAGAAAAACAAACGCTAACAGTGATTTCCTTTCTCAGTAATTTTCCACGAAATGTTTTTTTAACGTTTACATCGTTATTTTCGATTGCTAATGATGTAATGATCATAAGAATTTCCACGAAACTGATTTTGTTAATCTGAACGCAGAGCTCAGAGGAATTAACGTGTACGTAACCCGGCTCTGAATACGCCTAACTTTAGACTTTAGACTGTAGTTTATTAAAGTCAGCATGTTTTTTCTTACTCAGTTAATCTTTTAGCTAATTAAGTTTCGTGCAGTTAATTATTCAGCCGAATTAAATTAGTTCTGTTTTTTATTTTTCTGGTTTCATTTAATTTGGTTACTTTTCAGAGAGTTCAACTAAATTATGTTGCTCATTTAGTTACATGTTGTTTAATTTAGTTAATTATTTTGTTGATTTTTTTAATTTAGTTAATTATTTTGTTGTTTTTGGTTAATTTTGTTACATATTTCGTGGTTTTTGTTAAATTTAGTTAATTATTTTGTTGTTTTTGTTAAATTTAGTTAACTATTTTGTTACTTTTGTTTAACTTCATTACATATTTTGTTGTTTTTGTTTAATTTTGTGAATTATTTTGTTGACTTTTTAAAAATTTAGTTACATATTTTGTTGATTTTGTTAAATTTAGTTAATTATTTTCTTAATTTTGTTTAATTTCGTTACATATTTTGTTGTTTTTGTTTAATTTTTGGAATTGTTTTGTTTTTGTTTCATTTAGTTCATTATGTTGTTGTTTTTGTTTACCAATGCGTCAGTTGTTTTTCGACAGATTTGACTGAAAGCAGTATTCCTCGCTGGATGTTTGAAACCGGAGCTGTTTATCTTCACGGCTACGATAAAGAAGGCAACAAACTCTGTATGTGTACATTACCATGGTAACAGCTAACAGCTTAAACTCTTATAAAGGACATTAGACACTAACATTTTATTTATTTTACATAGATTTTTTTTTTAAATGTCACTACTGTGTCTAACGGTAAACATGTTCCTCCAGGCTGTTACACGATACAGCTTGATATTTAACAAATCCGTCTCTCCGAGTGCCGTCAGGGACGCGGCTGCCTGAGTCGTGTTTGTGCTCTGAGATAAAGTCTGTCCCGGTGAAACCGCAGAATAAAGAAATCCCTTATTTTGGATAAATCTGCAATATCACATGAGTCTCAATCCCATAATTCTGTTCAGAGGAAGTTTGGGGGAAAACACAGCACAAGTAAAGTGCCTCGGCTGGAGAAGCTAGAAACAATGCAGACAAAATGGCTGACGTTTGGGACTGTGAACACATTTTGGATGTGAAAACTGAGAAAAATCATAAATTTGTGATTTAAAATGTTTGTATTTTTCAGTCTGGTTCAGAGTGAAGCTTCATGTTAAAGACGCCAAGACGATTCTGGACAAAAAGAAATACGTGGCTTTCTGGCTGGAGCGCTACATTAAGCGCGAACCCGGAATGCCTTTAACGGTCGTCTTCGACATGTCCGAATCCGGGATCAGCAACATCGTAAGTGAAAATAAAAAACATCGTAAGTGTTCATCACCGTTGTTCTCAGACTTTCAGGTCCTGTCAGGGTGAATTATCCGGTTCACTTAGCGAGGAGTGAACAAACTCGTTCATGGGGTTTTAGCCTATAGGGTTTGGGAATAATGACAGCTACCGACTGGCTAACACGAGCTTCCTCAGAGACACGAGCTAGCCATCCGTCCGGATCTTTTCATCCTGCTGCTCATGCTGCATCACCGGGTGGCGTAACACGCTACGCGCTGTCTGCCCTCTTCCGCATACATGAGCTCACTGACAGGTCTTTTTAATCAGAAACGCCAAAGAACAGGTGTTTAATTCAGTTACGTTTTATTTGCATAGTGCTTCTGTCAGTAGACGTTGTAATAAAACAGCTTTACAGACATCCGGACGTATTTATGTAGGGATTTCGATCCCTAATGAAGCAGGAGGCGACATCTTCACCCTTCTAAAGCAAGTCAAGCTAATGTGTTGAAAGGAGGTTCAGTATGAGCATCAGGGTAATCATCTCATCTAAATCTTTCAACATAACGTTACTTTTAAAGTTTTATTATTGTTATTGCAGCTCAGGTGTTCCAGATTTACATATCGCTAACTGCTAATGTATAAAAAAAAATCACAATATTTTTACAGTATTATCTTGTTAATTAATTTAAATGTAAACGTGAATGCTTGCTTAAGTATATAAAAATATATTCAATATTTTAATATATCTTTGTATAAAGGTCATATTTCTCTTGTCTTCAAAGTTTTTTTTTTATTTATTATTATTTATTTATTTAATTAATTTAATATTATTTATTGTTGCTATATTTTTTAATTGGCCAGTATTATTTACCATTGTTGATGTTTTGCTTTACTGTCTGTTGAGTTTGCTTTAAGGATATTTTGTAAAGGTAAAAAAAAAAAAAAAACGTTTGGAATTGGAGTGTGTTTGTGTGAAGTTCCCTTCCAAGAACTGTTTTTATCGCAGCAGTTAACAAAGACCTTACTGTGTGTGTGTGTGTGTGGGTGTCAAAATCAAGCTAGAGGTCGAAGGTCACCCTTTCAAAACGTTTACGCATGGTGTGATTAAGCCTGCTGACACACGCCCTTCTTTTCTTTGAGGTAAACCAATAGAACATGATTCAGGACGGCGTACACGTCTAGATCCCACGTTTGCTAGGAGAAGATTTGGGACACATACAGTGGATATAAAAAGTCTACACACCCCTGTTATAATGGCAGGTTTTTGTGATGTAAGAAAATTTAAACCAAGATTGCAAAGGTATCGATCAGGAGAGGGGTATAAAAGAATTTCCAAAACATTAACTGGAACACCGTGAAGGCCATCAACAACGAGTGGAGAAAATGGAGCTCCACAGTGACATCACCAAGAACAGAACGTCCCTCCAAAATTTATAAAACGACAAGACAAAAACTTACCAGGGAGGCTGCCGAGAGACCTACAGCAACATTAAAGGAGCTGCAGGAACATCTGACATCACCAAAAGATCACCATCCGCACGGTGAAGCATGGTGGTGGCAGCATCAGGCTTTAGGGCTGGTTTTCTTCAGCCAGAACTGGGGCTATTTCTTTTTTTCCCTATAAATATTTCTAAACGTTTTTCACTTTATTTCTTTTATACTCTGTAATTTCACATTAAAGAAGAGAAAATATCTGACATGATTTGTCTCAGTGTCAGGGGTGTGTAGACTTTTATATCCACTGTATCCAAGCCATTAAATCTCCAAATCTGTTGTTTTTTTCTTTTCTATTTTCTTTTGCATGTGTGTCGTGTGCTGACTTTGTTTTCCTGAATGCTGGTTTTGCTTTATTTTTGTTTTTAATTTGCCACATTTCAGATTTTTTTTTTTTAAATCTCAAAACCACAAACATTTTCACAATAATTCCCAAATATATTCATAATATTTTTTTTATTACAGAATATCGCTTTAAGTCTCAGAACACGCGTTTTCCGTCGCTCCTTTTATTTATTTATTTATTTATTTATTTATTTATTTATTTATTTATTTATTTACAGGATATGGACTTCGTGAAGTACGTCATCAACTGCTTCAAAGTTTACTATCCCAAATCTCTGTGTAAGTGCAGTCGCTTTTTCGTCTTCTAGCGTGTGTTAATCGACACCTTTTCGAACCAATCAGAATCCAGAATTCAGCAGCACTGTGGTAAAATGTACTTTTTACCACGTATTTATATAACCACATGTTCGTTCTTCTGTCTCTAGCCAAGATGATCTTGTATGAGATGCCCTGGATTATGAACGGTAAGGATTTTATCTCCACTTCCGCTGCCACTCAATAAACACACACTGATTTAAAACGTGCCTCCGCGAGGGATATCTGATACATGAGCGTCTACGTGTTACAGCTGCGTGGAAGATTGTGAAGACGTGGCTCGGCCCGGAGGCGATCAGCAAGCTGAAATTCGTCTCCAAAAGCGAAGTCCAGACGTACATCGACGCCGAGCATCTTCCTCCGCACATGGGAGGAACGGTAAGAGCCTCAAAAGAGCCAAAGCTGTATATTTCTATACAGGAAGTTCTGAAAAATGCATCTGAAGCACGGTGGTGGTAGCATCAAGTTCAGCGTTACACCTGGCCTCTGGTTTCTTCCCTCTGTAGCCGGTCACTGATCAAGTCGTGCCATATTCTTTCCCCGTTTTAATAACAGATTTAATATTGAAAATTATTTTTTATAATAAAATCCCCAAGTTTCATCCTGGACTTGTTTTCATCTCTCCTTGGTTTTCATGATGCTGTTTGTTTAGGTGTGCTCTCTCACAAACTTTTTTTTTTTTTTTTTCAGGAACAGGTGTATTTATATTGAGATCGAATCCATTCAACTAATTATGCCAGGAGTGAATACTTATGCAATCACAACTTTCAGTCATACTGTGAAAACATAAATGTTTTCAGCTAGCTTTGATTTTCAGCGAGCGAGACCAGCTGGCTGTTAAAGAAAACGTAATACTGTAACATGACTGATGTGTTTTAATTCAGGCTTCGATGTGTCTTTTAGGACCAGTATAAATACAGCTATCCGCCGCTTCCGGACGACGACTTCCAGTCCCCCATTTGTGAGAACGGACCAATCGTTAGCGAGGACGAAAGCGAGATAAAGGACACGGAGTCGGAGTGTAAAGAAAGTCTGGACTCCAGCTTTAACCTAGAACAAACCATCAAGAGCAAAAAGGTAGAAATTTCTCTCTCTTTTCTCCCAGTTTTTCGTAGTTGCACACTTTCTCTTTAGTGTGTTAGATTTACTTTGCATTTATTTTCAATACATCGCTCAAACACACGAGATGACAATGTTAACTAATACTAGCTGTGTTTCCGTCCAAATGTCAAGTCATTACAGAAATAATAAAAATTCGGTCTGTATTTAAAAAAAAAAAAGTGTAAATTTTAATATTCCAGTTGGAATATTGCTGTTTGTTCCCAGCTGTCAATTATCTGACTAGCAAAGTGAATATTTATTGCTATTTATTTATTTATTTATTTATTTATCTTTCTTTCGATTTATGTAGCTATTGTTCTCATTGACATGAAACGTTTTCCCTTTTTTTTAAAGTGTTTATTTATTTATTTTTCATAGGAATCAAAAATTCACACAAATCGAGACTCAACTGTTGATTAATGGCATAAATTTATACGCTGAGCTTCTACTTTACAGTAACAGTTATTTTTATTTTTATTATTATTGTTATTTCTGAGCACAGCGGCGTCAGTTTGACGCCTTGGTCAACGGCTGAAGTTCTCACGAAGCTGTGAAACAAGCGAGACCAGTTTAACACGGTGGTCTAAAACTCACTTCCTGTTCACTCGTCTTTTAAGGAAGCTGTCAATAACTTTCTCGTTCTGCAGCTCCGTCTCACCAGCGTGTTTACTGCATTCTGATCGTGTTTAATCACATTTCATTACGATTGATCGTTTTTATTTAGCATTAAATAATAAAATTTTTAAAAAAAAGTCAGTCTGAGAACAGGAGAGAGAGAGAGAGAGAGAGAGAGGGAGGGTTTTTTTGTCTCAGTTTTTGTCAGAAACCAGTCACATGATCTCAGTTTGTGAAAACACTAGTCAGGCGTTAAAAAAAAAAAAAAAAAAATCCCCCACTACCCTTATAATTTTAACTGTTAGCTTTTAGTCTCTTCCTGATACACATTCGTAAATGTATTGTTAAAAAGTGTGTAAAAGTTCCTATAAAGTAACTAAACATTTTAACACATTAAAACCACTTCATGACGAAAGACACTGAAGCTGATGTAATAACATCATTACGATTCGCGTCTTTCACGTAAGCAAAAATAGTTGCCCGTATTTTTCGTTTGCGTTAATGTACATGAAATCCGGAGTGTACAGTATTTGATGCTTGAAGTAGCACCTGCAATGTGATTTATTAAACCCGAAAGTCCCTTCAGGAACACGTGTGAAGGTGTACATCTGAAGAGCAGGTATTAAATTTGCAGAAATCTGTTTACTTTCCTGTCAGCGTGTACAACGCAGAGCTGCAGTTTCAGAGACATGCGACAAATCCAAAGGTCCGACGTTTCTACCCGCAGTTAGTTCCAGATTAGTGTCCGACGCACGTATAAAAACGTATAACTGCGCATCCTGTCATATACGAAAAAGAAAAATAAAGCTGGGAAAGAAGTTAGCAGAGATCGTTGTCGCTGGAAGTGTGAACGTAGGAACAGTGATTAACGGTGTGTAAATAAATACATCCGGAGGGCAGGTATTAAATTTGCAGGTGTGCGTTTCTGCTTGATGAAGACAAAATTATGCAATAATTATGCTTCAGTGTGTAATATGTAATATCATAACATGTCAAGCAGGTGCCAATAATCACGTGTACCTTATACCTTATATATATATTAAAAAAAAGTGTTAAATATTTTGGAAATTTTGATTTATAGTCCAAGGTTAAATTAGAAACAGTCACTGACAAAGATTTTGTACGAAATTATGTGACCTTAAGATAAATTACAATCTGATAAACCAAATTATTATTATTTTATTTATTTATTTTTGATCATGTATATTTGTGTTTCCTTTATCGTCGTATAACACAGTATATCATCACAGCCCTTAGTTGCATCACTCATGTTCATGTTCTAAAGTTATTCTTTCCCCCTTTTTTGTTTTAAAATAAGGACTTTTAAGCTCGTGGAGGTGTTTGGCATCTTCCTCACATCGCCGGCGTCCATCGCATTTCATCCGGATGTTCCATATTCTGATGATTTCACTTTTTTTTTTTTAACATTTTCTGCAGCTGAACGACGATTATCGAACTTGATAACTTCTTAACTTGATTTGTTTGCTGATGGATTCATTTCCGATTTTAATCACTACTAACATGGTGTTATGAATAATTTGTGCACAAATTACCATGAAGTATTTTATCATGTCGTGATCATTTCTTTAATCAGGGTGAAGTGTGTGTGTGTTTTTTTTTTTCTTCATTAGCCGATCGATTTCACTGTGATTTTCTTGCAGTAGCTACGTTGAGTGTAGCTACTCTGCATTTAGGAAAACTGATTGTTTATAATCACTCTAATTGCCTAAAGGGACTTCAGAGGACCGCTGGTCTTTGACTGCCTTCCCAGTGGGCATGCGCCTGTTAGCTACCTAACCTTTTAAATATGAAGACACTCCACTGACATTCCATTATGTTTCAATACAGTGACTGAACTGACAGTTAACGCTATACTTAATTTCAACCTTGTTTCGCTGGTTGGATTTTTTTTTAAGTGTCCTTTCATTTCATTTTGCCTCCAAGAAGGCTGTAAGGGTAGTGTACATGTTTTAGGGGTAGTGTACATGTTTTAGGGGTAGTGTACATGCTTTAGGGGTAGTGCCGTACCTGGACAGGTGTAGACCACAGGTGTTACGGTTTGAAATTGTCACAGGATGAGAACCTTGTCTAAAAACCTAGTCTATTTTGAAAGCTTTGAAAAAAGGGAATTTTTATTTGTCCCCCCCCCTATGATTTTATGTGTCTACTTCATTTCAGTTTGTTTCATTTTTTTTAAGTTGGCTTGGATGCAACTGTTTTCTCATTTTGTTACTGTAATGAAAGACAATAGCAATTATTTTATTTTTACTTTAAACCGTTAATTTTTTTACTAATGTTTTATTTAATCATTAACTTTAAAAAATGCACTGACTTACATTTAATCTTGTAATACTAATTTCATGTGTCCTATTTTGGCAATTGACTGGAATCAGATAATATAATCAAAATAATAAACCAATGGCATTTCAGAACTGAAGCGGCTCCTTTTTTCAATTGTTCATAAACAAACATAAACAAATAAACACAAAGACATAATGACATGACATAAATACACAAATAATTAGTATACGAACATTTGTCGCTTGTTGTAAGGAAGTGGCACCCATTGGCTCATCAGTGCCGGTGACCTTTAACCTTTCCCCTTTCCCCTATGACACTATTTTTATGTGTGTGTGTGTGTGTGTGTGTGTGTGTGTGTGTGTATTGCTTTTGTCCTACTTCTGTAATCTCGCAAGTGTGAGCATTCAGCACTTTTGGTTTGTGTCTTGTGACTCACACATGACTCACGTGTGTGTGTGTGTGTGTGCACGTGCTCTACCAACTAGTGAAATCTTTTTCTGGAATTATATTTTGTATATTTGTATATTGTTATTATTATTATTATTATTATAATTATTATTATTATTATTATTATTATAATTATTACTGCTACAACTATTTAGGCGTGAGAATGGAGGTGTGGTGCTAAAGCTGTAGGGACTTCTTGCTCCATGGCCAATTTCTTCACAACCAAATAAAATTCCCCACAAGACATGGAATTGTTTCTAACCTTTCACTATCTTCTTCCATTTTGTTCTCCTTTGTGTTTTCAGGTGAATTTTGCAGAAGAATCAGACAGAACCGAAGGTCTGAGTCGACTCAGAGGAGTCAGGAAACCTTTGACCACTTTTAAGGGCACTTTGCTGCACGTCAGGTAAGAAGCAGTGGCCGTAATATACAGTGAGGAATATGATTAGTGTACAGTTCTAAGAGATGTTAGGAGAGCCTTTTGGGGAGGCTGACGAACTGAGTCCATCATAAAAGTAGGGGTAGTGTACAGGCTGCAGGGATGAGGATACAGACGTAGGGCACAGGATGTAGGAATGAAGCTAGATGGGTGGTGTACAGGCCATAGGAGCAGAGGTAGTGTGCAGACTGTAGGGACCATGAACTATTGTACAGGTTGTAGGGATTTGGAAGGGATGGTGGTGTTGTGTATGGAGTCGATGGGGACAGATTGTTGGGCTGGAGGTCTAGTGTATGGAGAGGAGGTGGACAGGTGGTAGGGAAAGAGGGGTAGTGTCCCTGTAGGAGGTGGACAGGTGGTAGGGAAGGAGGAGTAGTGTATGGAGTGGATGGGGACAGATTGTAGGGATGGAGGGCTAGTGTATGGAGAGGAGGTGGACAGGTGGTAGGGGTGGAAAGTTAATGTACAGGTTAAAGGGGCAGACAGTAGGTGCATAAGTGGTAGGGACAGGGGGTTAGTGGGGGAGAAGGAGAATAGGTGGACAGGTGCTAGAAACAGAAGGGTGTGGAGAGGAGGTGGACAGATTGAAGGGACAGGGGAGTAGTGTATGGAGTGGATGGGGACAGATTATAGAGATGGAGGGCTAGTGTATGGAGAGGAGGTGGACAGGTGGAAGTGGTAGCTCAGTGGTTAAGACATTGGACTTCTGATCGGAAGGTTGAGAGTTCAAGTCCCCACACCGCCAAGCTGCCACTGCTGGGCCCTTGAGCAAGGCCCTTAACCCTCAACTGCTCAGATGTATAAATGAGATAATTGTAAGTCGCTCTGGATAAGGGCGTCTGCCATAAATGTAAATGTAAATGTAAATGGACAGGTGGTAGGGAAGGAGGAGTAGTGTATGAAGGGATGGTGGAGATGCAGGAGTAGTGCATTGAGAGTATAGGGATCGATAGAGCCAGTGGACTTGTGTATGGAGAGGAGGTGGACAGGTGGTAGAGACAGAGGGGTACTGTACTGAGAGGAGGCCTACAGTTGGGATGGATGGGTAGTGTATAAAGAGGAGGTGGACAGGTGGTAGAACCTGGGAGCTAGTGTATGGAGAGGAGGTGGACAGATGTTGATGATCCTTGATGGAACGAATCTGCTTTGCTAGTTAGCTAGCAATCTGTCAAGACTGTGCAGTATGAACACTTAGAAGGAAGACAGGGAAAGGAGAAACTTTCTGTAAATCATAAAACAAGCTATATGCTTGATGTATGTAGTTAAAATGGTGCTTTATTTACACATCAGGAAAGCATGTTGGTATTTGTTTAATAAACAGAGTGTCCCATTGTAGATTAAAGTCCCACTTACAGGGCAACGTATTAGCATGAGCATGGATTTGTACAAGGCCTGTTTTGGTCTTATTTCCTAAGGGAGGCAATATTCAGGAAAAAAAGAAAATAATTGACAGTATAGTTCTTTATTTGTATTTAATTTTTTTTTTTTAAATCTCAATGGCAACTTTGTAAGTTCATCGAAAGTTTGCAGGAGGTTCACAGGCTTTAGCAGATTCACTTGGTACATCTGTTCACCTTTCTATCACGCTACTATTATAATCACCAGTTTCTCCATGGTGAAAACTGGGTCCTGTCAAAACAGCAGGCAGTTTCAGGACAACTATTGCCAGGTTGGAAATCCTGGGGTTGTGCAGAAGGGATGTATCCCTCTTCCCCCTTAGCTCAGCCTATGTCATGCTGTCCTGCATAATGGGTCTTTATCTTCATATTGTAGCTCTGTAGTCAGTGATGGAGCAAAGGTGGGATGGTTGCCATTCCCAGGAATTTTGCTGAACAAAGCAGGCCCTAATCGATAGACTATGCTGTTTGTTTGGGTCTAATACACCAAGGTTTGTAGGTGTTAAACTTGGATGAGCTCACTAATTTCCTACATCAGCTAGAACACGAAGGCATCCTTTTTTGGGGGGATCTTTACATAGTGAGGGGGTAAGAGGTATTTGGCAATGGCTTTAATGGGGCCCTCTATAATGTCACCACCGCAGAATAGTGTAGGACATAATTTACCAGGAACAGGATATATTATCGAAATTTTCTTCTACAGAAAGAGGACAAGCTCCCTCGGGCCTCCGGAAAGGACAGGGGCAGGCAGGGTGGAGAAGTGTGTCAGGGTGAGGGCTTTGGCCAAAGCAGTGCTTCTGTCTTACCTCTATGCAAGGCACAGCCAGCCAGCAAGGGCTTTTTTCTTGTCACATGGAGGAAAACCATTCATCCATGGGCATGTGCTCATACTAGGGTAGGACCTGAGGGATGTCTTGGTACTCCAGCCACAAGGTGCCCTTTTGGTGCAGTCAATCCCAGAGAGGACCAGAAACTAGCCAAATCAATCATCTAGTACGAGTTTTGTCAGGAGTGCTTAAACAGAGCATCAGGCTTCCTGCATTTCTGACCTGCAAACATTCAGCAGAGCACTTGTCTTCTTGTTGTGAGTGTGCAGCTATTACGCTTCTGATTAAACCACCAACCAGGCCTTTAGTTAGACCTGGGTTGATTAGACGTGGCTCCGCCCCAAGTGCATGTGCATTTGATGTCAGCCGTGCAAGGAGTTGGCCATGGTGTTGAGTTTCCTCTGATGGCACTCCAGGCATGGTGGTACTTCTTCCTTGAAGTCCCAGCATCAAAATATAATATAGTCAGATATTTAACCCAGATCAGAGAAACCAGGAAATCTCAGGTGAGCAGCTGGGCTCCAAATGTAGGCAAGGAGTTCAAAGGGCAGTGATCAGACTTTAGGGTTCAGGGTAGAAGGGGTAGGGTACAACGAGTGCAGAGGGCATTGCTGCAATCTGATGCAATTTCATTTTCAATGTGGCGGAAGCTGGATGTAAATGTAAACTGGATCAATGGAGTTCTTCATATTTCAAAACTGTAGCATTTCATTGACTTTGTACAGGAACTCCACTGTTTTATGTTTGCTAACTAGTTAGCACCTCTAGCTGTAGTGTGTCCCTCTGAATCAGATTTTGTTGTTTCCACCAAGAAAAGTGTGTGAAAGTTACATGAATGGTTTGATTCCCTGAAGTTTAAATAGTCTGAATCAAAAGGTTCTTGTTAAAGGGTTTGGTTAAGGGTTTTTATCTGTGCCCTTGCATACCATGTTTATCTTCTCATCTCAACTCATCTTTTAAAATTCCTGTTGTTTTTTTAGGACATAGGTGTCTCAAGCTGCTTGCCTTCACGCTTTCAAACCAGTATGCGACTACAGGCACTGATAATGGTGCCCCATAGTGGCATTATTGAAACCTAAAGGCATTACTGAGTAGTCCTACTGGTCTAGCAGCATCTGAGTGTGATACACTTTGGGGGAGAAGTAGAGCGTCCTGCGCATTATGTTGGAACATCATCAGGAACACTGTTCTACATTTCTTGCCTGAAATACTTTTGAAGCCTCCACTCATGGTAAATATAGATTTTCCTAGACAACAGGACGTGTAATTCGGTGGAGTTTGTCTTTACAAGGGTATGACCTGAATTTGTGCTACATTCATCGATGAGATAATGTGTTGGCCAACGCCATGTCTAGGTCATAAGTGTTTACACACATGTGAAGGGCTTGTATTATATGGGTTCATACATGTTCTTTGGGCAGACGCAGGCTACGCTTGAGCAACCTTTTTAAGGGTGAAGGTTTTAGGTCTGGTGCATCTCTGCCTGGTACGTTTTCTTCTACCTGCTATCACCTGCTGGGAACAAGTAGAAGGATCCGCCACTGTGGGATCTTGCGTCTAATCCTGCAGCAACTGGATCTGCAGCCATCACAGCCTTTTTTCTTTCTTTTGTAGACACCAGTTATTTTAGTAAACCTATTTTTCATTCTAACTTTTTTATGCCTCGTTTCCTTTATGTTGTTTCTTTTGAACCTTGGTTATAAAAGCAGCCAATCAGCACATCAGCACATCAGCTAACTAATCTAATCTTTTTCTGCCCTTATCTGCTTCAGTCCAGCTGAGGAACTCAGTTTCGGCTCCAGAGAAACGGAGAAAAAGTGTCTCATCATCCTGAACAACATCACCAAAAATCATGTGGCCTTTAAGGTGAGGGTTAGTGTGCAGACCTGCAGGGACATCAGATCTTCGGATGTTTGTGACATCATATCTAGACGTACAATTTGCTTCCTTTTGTGTACAGGTACGAACAACAGCGCCGGAAAAATACCGTGTTAAGCCAAGCAGTAGCACCTGTGAGCCTGGCGCTAATGTAGACATTTTAGTTTCATTACATGGAGGTACAAACCACATACACAGACACACACATTCAACCAAAGGTTTTAATTATTCAACTTAACTGAAAAAATTTCCACTGCAGGACATCAGCGAGAGAAAGTTTAGTCATGGCTACAGATCTTTGTAATAATGTTGTTGAAAAAAAAAGAAGTATCCTTCTATTATGTAACCTCGTGTGTGTGTGTGTGTGTGTGTGTGTGTGTATAGGCTACCAGGCTTCTCCTCAGGACCGTTTCTTGATCATGGCGGCCGAGATGGAGCCAAACTCTGGAATTTCAGATCTTTCTCAGTTCTGGAAAGAAGTATCGAAATCAAAAATCATGGAGCACAGGTCATTAAAGCCAAACACTTCACTCAGACAGATTTTTCTTTAGGTGTCTACCTTCAGGTCTTGTGGTGTTTTTTGATATATTAGACCTATAGGAGTGAAGTGTGTTCTGTGCCAACTGATTAACACCTCTGGTCTCTTACAGGCTTCGGTGTCACGTTCTTGAGCCTCCTAAATCTATTTTGAGCAATTCAAACGAAAGCATTTCTGCCACGTCTACTAACAACACGCATGATCTACAAACAGCGGTAAGGGAACACGCGTTGGGCCTCGTTTATCAAGCTGCATATGAGCAAGTTTATTCCTAAATCATTAACTTTTACAAGGATGTGGTATTCTCGGAAATTCAGTTAGTTTAGGAAAATATACATACACACACAACTTGCAGTGTGCTACTGAGATTTTATAGATGGAATTGAATTTATTAAATGGTACTGGTGCTGCGTAGCATAAACGATAATGAGCCCCATCACTCTTCAGCGCCTCGTAGATAATTTTCATCTGTTAAAAAATTCTTTGTGCTTCATGTAAAATGTTTTCTGTCTTTTCGTTTTTTTCCACAAATCAGCTAGCAAATAGCTTTCGCAATGTTGCGCGTGTTGTGTACACCGAAAATGACTTTCTAGCTAGTTCCGTACATGTGACCGCTATAGCTAATTATGTAAAGGTAGGTCACAATGTTGCATGTGTGTGACTACTAGCATAAGTAGCTAATGCTAGCTTGTGATGGTACGTACCCTGTGTATGACTGACATAATCAGCTGGTTAATGGACACACACTACAAACACAAGCATGACTTGGAATTAGAACGGTAAAGAATTATTTTATTACTTAGACTGATACTTTTGTCTTCTACAATATATAAAAAAAAAGACAAACACTGTTGATAAATCATGTTTATTTCATGCCTTTCCTGTGTGCACTCCAGCTAACACGGATCATGGTCGCTAATTCCCGTCTGGAACAGAAACTGGAGACGTGTTTATGGGTGCAGAAGGTCCTTCTTTTCATGGTTTCAGTACTGATGGCTTTCAGTTTCTTCACCATGTACTCCTCGTAGACTAGACGAATCATGAGTAAATAAATAAAATACATGACCAATAAGCTGCTGAGGATCAGAGGATCTGTCTGACGTCATCGGCTCATGGGGAACGATGACCTATGACCTGTGACCTAACTGAGAGGAGAACTTCCTGTATGATCAAAAAGCCAATTACTTCTATATTAGTAATAATGTTATTAATAATGTATTTTTTATGACTTATCATGAAATGTTTAATTTATAACCGATGCAGTTTAGCTTGTATAGTAATTATTAAGCAACATAATTTTGTGAACAATTGTATAAATCAAAGAAGCAGGTTTATATAAAAAAAAAAAATCTTTTTGTTAACTGATATTGCATGTTTTCAGTGTGCAATTTGTATTTTATATATTAGTAAACGTAGGCAGATATACTATATTTGTTATAAGTATAAAATATTTGGGATGTGACCTTACATCCCTATTGTGAAGCATGGTGGTGGCAGCATCATGTCGAGAGTTCCTCTTGGTTAGTTCTCTGATTAATCCCCTCTTTACATGCGTCACTGAGTTTTAGTGGACTTGTCAATGCTATGGCCTATTTTGTATAGATTTATGACATATAATCCCAATTAAGTCCATTTCATTTCCAGGTCGTAACACTACAAAATGTGGAAAGGTTCAAGCAAAGCAGTGTGTGCAGTGTAAAGCAGTGCACATTAATCATATTCTCAACAGTGAGTGTGTAAATAAAACCGGTTAAACGTGTCCTTATGTCAGGGACACGTGCAACTAGTCACACATTTGTCTTTGAGAACCGTGGTTTCATTTGTACTCTGGGATCAAGGACCGTGATGAGTCGAAGCGTGGTGTCATTTGGTGCATGCATCTCATGCACAATAATTAAAAAAACGTTTACTGAATCTTTCAGCCTCAATCATTGCTCTAACCCTTAGAAGAAGGAGCCTAGAAGAAGGTCAGCCATGGCTTGCATTTGTGGCTATAAGATATTGAGCCTCATGTGATTTGTACCTCGTATGGCCTCAACATGCCACACAAAGTAAACACTTTACCCACTAGCTCAAGCCATACATCATCCATGTTGCCTGTGGCTCGGGACTGAGGAGGCAGGTCCAGCTTCAGGTCCAGGTTCAACAGAGCATCTGTTCCTGAGCTTGGTCCAAAGAGCATAGCCTTTCCCTGTAAACAGCATGCAGACAGATTGATGCCCACAACATAAAAAACAAGACAGTATCTGTTCGAGAATCAGATGAGTATCACAAGCACATACCAGTGCCACCGTTTAATAAAGAAGTTCCATGGTGTGTATCCAAGCCCCAGGCCGAGGAGACACTACACAATCATCCCTGCACACATAACACATTACTTCGAGCAGGTTCAAACCGAGCCACCAGAGGGCGCACCAGTACAGCTGAAATGGACCATGGGCCCTCTTTACAGCAGAATTCCCTGTTAAAAAAAGGTACATGAATTTCTTTATAAGTAGGGGTCAGCAATCACGATTAAATATTATCACGATTATATTGGTTTTTAAGATTTTTTTGTGAGTTAGTGAACACAGCAACTCAAGTATTTTCCTTACTGATGGCAATACAACTCTACAAACCTCAAAGAAAAAGAATAACAGAGACACTGTGTTATCTGGATTTCGACACACCCCTCGGGGCGCCTTCCTGTTGGTGAAACAAATTCACGGTTCCTCAGCGTCTTGCCTTTGCATATTTTGCAAACAGACGTTGTGTATACTGTGAAATCCATATAAGTGATGTTGAATTTTTTTTTAGGCACAAACTCCTCCATGCCATGTTGGCAAAAAAAAAAAAAAGGAGGAAGCGTAAGCTAAGGAACCGTAGAGTTGTAGGGTTGTGGTTGTGGTAGATACAGGGATGGATTAGTAAATCGTAGGCCCCTGGACAGGAAAATAAGAAGCGTCCCGCTTCCACATCACTCTACATATTAAGCCCAAACCGCAACCCAACACATGCAGACTATAAAACGCATACATCTGCTTATCTCGCTCCCGTTAAAAACCGTTAGAAGCTAACTGACCGCTCATCAGTCACGCAGACCAATAACTATTTAACTATATTAAACAATATTTCTGTGACTCTACATTCCTTTTAATTGAGTTCTATGTATCATGTTGTGTGTGTGACAGCAAAGACCTAATCATTCACGCCAAATCTATACTCACTGAGCGCCCCCTAGTGGCTGAGTCCCCAGTTGTAACAAGTTGTCTTGTCAAATGTCAAACAGTTTAGCTTTTCTCTTCTTGTACCATTTGGATTGAATAATATTGCAGCTGAGTATCCTGAGTGATTAAAAATAACTTAAAAATTTTAAAAATGAATGAATGAATGAATTGTCTTAGGTATTTTATGCTTCCCGAGGAGGGTGAATGCTAGCATGTGAGACATGTGAAGCGAGACACTTTAAGCTAGCCGTCCTCATCTTTTTCGACCTGCTGCTCTTACTGTGTCACAGGGCTGCGTAACACACTCAGAGGAAAGCGCTATCTGCCCTCTTTCACATACCCGAACGGACAGACACTCATGATTGGCTAGTGTCACTGTGACTGATAAAGGAGAGAGAGTATGCCCCTCCCACCTAGAGAGCACAGCCAATTTTGCTGCCTTGGCTCCTGGCGATGAACGGCTATGGCATTAGATTCACAATTCCCCAACAACAAGGCAAACCCTTTCCTGTGGTGTCTACACAGGGGGGAAAAACAAGACGCTAAAGGTTTCTCACCACACATCAGAGCTCTGGAGAAATAAACGGCAGCTCTTGCTCATTTCTTGGCTCCGACTTCCCACTGAGTAACAGCACGATTCTCACACACTCCTATAAACTGGTCCACTGATGTTATACAAAAACGAATTCCACCACTGATGTGGCCTGTAGAGTAAATTAAGCGTGTGTTTTGGGACACTGATTAAATTGGCCTATACACTCACTGTCCACTTTATTAGGAACACATACATATTCACACAATTGTCCAATCAGCCAATCATTTGGCGGCAGCTCAGTGCATAAGATCCTGCAGGTAAAGTACCCAGCGGGTGTATGGTAAATAATGCTAGTGTTCATGTGGCCTATGTAGTGAATAAGGCGTGGGGTTTGGGACAGGGTTTGGGACAGGGTCTACTGATGATGCCCTCAGAGATGATCCTCCTAGGTAGTTACGAGTATTCACTCTTCTGAAGCATGCAGCTGAAGCATCTGAGAGTCAGAGAGACAGTAGAAAGTGTTTTTGCATGCTTTGAAAAAGTTTTAGGTATGCCATGTATAATAATGTGTTTACATGAAAACTGTTGTCTAGCATGAATCTCCACACCTTTTGTCATAGTATTCTCATTCTTAATACTATGAAATATATGTTGTACTATACCACATGATTATTTTGTTCATGCATATGCAAATGTACTGGTACTGGGTATCAGTCTGATACCATGCTCATTTACTCATAATTTATTTGCATAATTTATTGCATAATGGTAGATCACAAATGCGGTCTGTTAAACGGTTGACAGCTCACAGCATGGAGCAGAATGGGTATGTGGGGGTCCGTTTTTGGCTTAGTTGGCAAGCGTAATCGCTTTACACCTGATATGGGCAGCTCTCAGAAGACAGTGGAGAGGAAGAAGCTCTCCACAGGTGGTGTGGGAGAACTTGGGGAGGTGGAAAACAAGTCTTACAGCTGCATTCTGGATCCATTGCAGTAGACTAATCTTAAGATGACAAGGGACTGAACAAGCACCTGAGTCACAACCAAGGATAGGAACGTCTAGATCCTCCTGATGTTGTAAAGGAGAAGCCTGCGTGACCAAGTCAAGTTGGCAAGAAGAATAGATGGCTGTCCAGAGCTACCCCAAGATGGAATGCTTTGGCTTGTGACATCCGAGAGCAGTCCAGGGAGATCACAAGATCTTGATCACAAGCAGCTCAATTTTGCTGGCATTGCGTTTCAGCTGATCCACGATGAGGTGTCTGCCAGACATTCGGAGATCTGTGCAGAGACATGAGTGTTTGATGGAGGAAAGGAGAGGATAAGTGGAGCGTCATCAGCACAGCAGCGGTGTGAAAAACCCATTTGAGGATGTCACCTCACTGAGAGTGAGAACAGAAGAGGGCTCAGCACTGATCCCCTCACTATCACCTGACAAGACCGTCCCTAGTTTGGCCTAATTTTCTCACGCCCAATGTGTAATTTCAGTCCATAATTTGGCACAAATGGCCATAAACATGCAATTAACCCACATTATTATTAAAAAAACATCATTCTTTATTAAAATATGTCCGAAACAGTTTAGAAAATACATCAGTAGAACATGTTAAACAATGTGCAGTTTACTCCTGCATTATTTACAAATTTAAACATTTGATTGGGGGGTATGGTGCATTAGTGGTTAGCACTGTTGCCCCATACCTCTGGGGATGGAGGCTTGATTCCTGCCTCCACCTTGTGTACGTGGAGCTTGCGTGTTCTCCCTGTGCTTCCGGGGTTTCCTCCAGGTACTCTGGTTTCCTCCCCCAGGCCAAAGACATGCGTTGTAGGCTGATTGGCATTTCCAAATTGCCTGTAGTCTGTGCAGTTGTGCCCTGCGATGGCTTGGCACCCCGTCCAGGGCGTCCCCCGCCTTGCCCCTGGGACGGGCTCCAGGAGGCTCCCCGCGACCCTGTGTAGGATAAGCGGTATAGAAAATGACAAATATATGACACATGCATAAAAGGATATTATATCATTTCAACAAAGAATACTAAACTTCAATACTAAACAAAACACTAAATAAAAATACTTATTTAATTCAAATTGATTTTGCTATTCATAACAATCAAGTGTTTTCATTCTCAGTCATAAGATCAGCTTCAGGAAATGTATTCATGTTTGGTAACTGATGAAAAAACAAACCAAAGTTTCTTTTTTGGTGAACAAAGTCCACCGAGAAACATGCAGCACGTCATTTTAGCATTCTTGGAGCGGCTTCTTTCACAAAAATGCTGCTTGAGGGGGAGAATTAAGCAGAAGCACATGACGCTTCAACTCGTGATTTTTCTCTCTGAGCGACTAAATGAATGAACAGATGGAGGGATGGACATCTTTCCTCTCATCTCTCTTTTCGTGCAAATTAAATCCGTAGAAAAGTAACTGGAACTAGGTTTCAAGTCTGAACATTTCGATGTTTTCTCTGGCTTAAGACTTGCAGCTTTTCTTCTACACACATAGTCACATATTTCTACAAACCAAAAGCATGGCTTCTCCTCGCCTCGAGACGTTCTGCTGTCCGAATCGTGATGCTGCGACGGATTTTATCATCAGCTTCCAGCCTGTTTTTTTCACCGCTCTGTGTGCAGGAAGCGCCGGATTGAGCATGATCTTCTCTCTCGTGCAGATTCTTCCTAAAAGGAGAGGGTACAGGCGATTGGGGACGTACCCGCTCCCAAAACCTGCCTCCTCTTCCAGGATCCTGTTCATCGTCAGTGTGTGTGATGTTCTAGGATGTGCGGGTAAGGAAGAGCTCGTTCGTCTCACAGCAGCTACGGTCTTGTTTTGTTGTTGTTGTTGTTGTAAATAATATATTCTTCAATAATAAATAACAGTTCACTGAGGACGAAAATGTATTCATGATCAATACCTGAACAAATCAACCAGCTCCTGGAACTCCTTAACTTCATTTAGAAAAGTGTGTGTGTATGTGTGTGTGTGTGTGTGTGTGTATGTGTGTGTGTGTGTGTGTGTGGGTGTGTGTGGGTGGTTTTACGCCTGTAACATCATCAAACGCTCATAGCATGGCATGTGTTATTTTTATACTCTATTTTTATGTAATTTGTATAATCTGGTTTACGGACACTTGACCCTGCCATCAGGAGTCGGTCGACCCTGAGAAACCTACCTTATGAGCCAGGGTTAGTGCCTGGCGTCTCTTTCTAGACGTCGACTTGGCATGATGTGGCTCAGGTGGAATCGTTTATCCTGGAACTGAAGCCGCACGCAGCAGAAGCTTGCACCCTTCACCAGAGTCGTCCTCTGATGGTTATATAGTGACGTTCAACGCCATTTTCCACATCGTCCAGAGAGACGCCCATGAGGGATGGCTGAAAATCTTGCTCACTGGGAAGTCACTGCATCAGATCACTGTGCTGTGATGATGATGATGATGATGATGATGATGATGATGATGATGTCACAGGGGAACGAACTTCAGTTTCGCCTGAGCTTGGGGTGGCTCCACAGACAGAAAAGCAGGAAACACACCTGAATGAAGAAGTACATGGAGATATCACCTAGTAAGCCCTCTGGTGGAAACCCATCATCCAGTTAGATCCATCCATCATCCAGGCTTAGAAATTCGTCACAGCCTTTCGAAAGGGATCGAGGCTCCTTCATCCGCCTTCATCTCACCGTCGCGACATTGTGAAATCGAAAGAGGAACGCAGCTGCACGTGCTTCAGCCCTCGTTAAGGACCATTTGCTTCTCTGTTCACAACGAGGACATTGTCGTTCTGGTATTTGTTGTCAGTTCATCCCTCCGAGCCACTCAGCTGATGACCTCTCTTAGAAAAAAGGGTTCTTTAAGGGTTAATGGGCTAATTAAGGGGAACACACACACACGCACACACACACACACACACACACGCACACACACACGCACACACACACACACACACAGTCACTAGACCTTCAGTTAGCTGTTATTGTTGCTTTTGATTCCAGATTTCTGTTGTACATATTAACTACTTTAGCATTTATATTTTGAACTGCTTTATTGTTTAGAGTTCCCAGACAGTTTTGTGTGTGTGTGTGTGTGTGTGTGTGTGTGTGTGTGTTATATCCCTGGCTATGTTGTGTTTGCACAGGAATCATCGTGAGATCGTCAGTTTGGCTCGGCGTTCCCAGCGTCATCGAGGAAATTTCAGTCACCAACAGCAGTAACGTGTGGCCTGAAGTCTTCTGCGTGGGCAGCGCTGTACGTCCCTCTCTCTCTCTCTCTCTCTCTCTCTCTCTCACACACACACACACACACACACACACACACACACACACACACACACACACTCCTAAATAACCACAGTTCCACAACATTAAATGTAACTTTAAACAGATTAAAATGATGCTCTTAATATTATCTAATTTGAATTCAATTAATGCACATGTACTCATACAGTATTATTATTATTATTATTATTATTATTATTATTTGATACTCCTGTAATACAAGCTCTGGTGTATCAGATGTGGATCCAGCTGTTCTTCAGTGCCTCCTTCTGGTGGATGTTCTGCTACGCGGTGGACGCGTTTCTGGTGGTCAAACGATCAGCTGGAATCAGGTTTGCTGAAAACAAATCCTTATCGATTTTTTCTTTTTATTATGGATATTATGCCTGATTGCAGTCTACGTCTTTGACACTATTATTGTGCTAACACACGTTGTCCTCTAGCACCATTGTTCTGTATCACATGATCACGTGGGGTTTGGCGGTGCTGCTGTGTGTGGAAGGGGTAGCGATGCTTTATTACCCCTCCCTCTCGAGGTATACGCACACACACACACACACACACACACACACACACACATAAAATACTAAAAGGTACAGTTACAGTATATTGGTGTTAGATATTGGTTGATGTTTATTCTTTAAGTTTGTCATGTTTTATTTTTCAGTTGTGAAAATGGCCTTCAGCACGCGATCCCTCACTACGTCACCACTTACGCTCCAATGCTGCTGGTGCTTTTAGTCAATCCAGTCCTGTTCACACGCACTGTCGCAGCGGGTAAGGTTTTTTTTTTTTTGTATTCTTGTTTTACCCACAATCAGTGTGTGAATCAGTGAATCATTTGGTCATGGCTGAGATTCACTCCTCACTCAGTGGATCAGTGAGTGAATCAGTGAATCATTTGGTCATGGCTGAGATTCACTCCTCACTCAGTGGATCAGTGAGTGAATCAGTGAATCATTTGGTCATGGCTGAGATTCACTCCTCACTCAGTGGATCAGTGTTTGAATCAGTGAATCATTTGGCCTTAGAAGAGATTCACTCCTCACTCAGTGGGTCAGTGTTTGAATCAGTGAATCATTTGGCCATGGCTGAGATTCACTCCTCTCTCAGTGGGTCAGTGTTTGAATCAGTGAATCATTTGGTCATAGCTGAGATTCACTCCTCACTCAGTGGATCAGTGAGTGAATCAGTGAATCATTTGGTCATAGCTGAGATTCACTCCTCTCTCAGTGGGTCAGTGTGTGAATCAGTGAATCATTTGGTCATGGCTGAGATTCACTCCTCACTCAGTGGGTCAGTGTGTGAATCAGTGAATCATTTGGTCATGGCTGAGATTCACTCCTCTCTCAGTGGGTCAGCGTGTGAATCAGTGAATCATTTGGTCATAGAAGAGATTCACTCCTCTCTCAGTGGGTCATTGTGTGAATCAGTGAATCATTTGGTCATGGCTGAGATTCACTCCTCTCTCAGTGGGTCATTGTGTGAATCAGTGAATCATTTGGTCATGGCTGAGATTCACTCCTCACTCAGTGGGTCAGTGTTTGAATCAGTGAATCATTTGGTCATGGCTGAGATTCACTCCTCACTCAGTGGGTCAGTGTTTGAATCAGTGAATCATTTGGTCATGGCTGAGATTCACTCCTCTCTCAGCAGGTACTCCAAAATGAATGTCAGTTACCAAAACATGTATTCTGTCATCTACTGTAGGCATTTTCAAACATGATCAATGTTTCATAGCAAATTTGTACCATGTGTCTTCAGTGACTACGTACTGTTATATTTCTTCACAGTTACTTCGCTACTGAAAGGACGTCAAGGAGTTTACACAGAAAACGAGAGACGTTTAGGAGCAGAAATCAAAATACGCTTTTTCAAAATTCTCCTGGTCTTCATTATCTGGTGAGACGTTTCACTTCACGTCTGTCCCTAAGCTGCAGTTTACCAAATGAACTACAACTTTTAGCAGAGAATATAATATAATATAATATGCATTCAGTACACTGAATTGCATTCAGTGTACTGAATGCAAAACCTCTGACCCTTGAGCCTTGGGAGCAAAAATCAACCTGTCAGCAACAGCACCAATCAGCAGCAGGTCAAACGTGGCCTAATTCTGTGGGGAAACATCTGGCAAACATTGACATGGTGGCATTTCCTCAGATGAAGTCTAACCACAACACAACATTTCCATTAGAGATCCAAGAAGATCATGTAATTTCATGATAATTTGGAATAAATTTGATCAAATGTGTGTACCGTTTAGACAATATGTTCCCCCCATCCTCTTGAAGGGTGCCAATAAATCTGTATAGCTGATATCCTATCCTGTATTGATTTATATTGAAGTATTTTTGCCCTCTGTGTCTGTGTTAGCTGGCTGCCCAACCTGATTAACGAGAGTTTGTTATTTTACCTGGAAATGCAACCGGACGTTCAAGGTGCTGAGCTGAAGAACGTTCGTAATGCAGCTCTCATCACTTGGTTCATTATGGTGAGTCCAAGACTGTATACAAACATCACATTTCATTAGCATTAGCAATCAGTTTAGCAATATAAATGGAGCAGTATTGGGGTCCAAGCACTGCTTCACGTGCACATGACACGCATCCCAAAAACCTGCTGAGCCTCCTGAGATTCATCTCGTGGCAGGATTTCATAAAATTCAGGAAACAGACACTTAACTTATAATTACACTTACAATTGTGGCCGAATTATTGGAAATGTGATTGGCGGTTGGCTGCCAGGGTTTGCTGATTGGTCCGGCTGTTAATTCAGTACATGATGAAACTGTGTGAAAGAAAAGCAGACCTAATTTCATATTATGCAGATGTCAGCTGTACGACTCCCAGTTCATGAGATATGATGTCATTTAAAAAACGTAATTATAGCGCCACCACTTTACATTTCCAGTTTTATGCACTTAATGATTTCCTGTAGCTCCCTATAACTTTGTATTAAAGTAACTTTTTACCAAAACAATACCATTTTACAACAAAATAATATAAATGTGAGTATATTGATGAAATGGTTTTATGTTTGTGCAGGGTATTCTGAACCCCATGCAGGCCTTCCTTAACACACTGGCCTTCCACGGCTGGACAGGATTAGACATCGACCTGAGCCTGCAGCGGCGCCGTGAGCTAGCCTGGGACTCGGCCTCCACCTCGATAGCGACAACCGGAGGTTACAATCCCATGATGCCGTCCACGCTGCTCTACCAGAGCCACGTCCAGGATGGGAAGAAGTTGACTGGGAACGGACACCAGCTCCCATCCGACGCAGTCAGCATCCTGTCTGAAAGTAATACTACTGTTAGCAGAATCCTTCCTCGAGGGTTTTCCCTCAACACTCTGTTATAGAGTTCCATATAAAAATCTCACAAGGTTCCTCTAGAAGGACAAGACCAAAAGGAGTCTGACTCGACTGACTAGTGGTTGACCAGGTAGCAAGGGTAACTAGATAACTTATCTTCCAGCTAGCACTGAAAAGAAGAATAGAACAAAATGCAAAGAAGATGGAGGATATAAAAGCACATATGACATAAGAAGAGAATAAAATAGAGGACATGAGAATAGAACAGAAGGAATTAGATAAGAATAAGACATCAGAGTAGAATTATAGAGACGACCTCAGGGTGGAGAATAAAGACATGAAACGTCATCACAGTAGAACAGAACGGAGGACCGGATTCACTGTAGAAATGATGAACAGTGTTGACTTGGTGGTTCTGGAAATGAAAGTAACGAGGTGCTGTGTTCTCTAGGTTCCGGGTCTAGTACTCTTGAAATCCACATATCGAGTGAACTTCGAGGCGGCGAGGAAGCCGAAGCAGGGGCGGTGGAGGAGACACTGAGGCGATAGCGGACGCGTCTCTTCCAGGACACTCTGTAAAATCAAACAAGCGTAGCATTTTCTAACGGGAGCTGTGGATATGAGTTTTGAACTTACGACATTTTTCTACTCGCCATTAAAGAAGAATGCCATCTCACACGTTTATCACGATGCCTAAACAGATTCTGGTGCTCCCGCCAGGTGGAACATCAGGTGACTCCATTAACTAAAGAAAGACAAAAAAAAAAGTTTCTTCTCATGTTCGAGACAGAGCCTGAGCCCGAGTAACTGCAGAGCCAGACGGAGAACTGGACACGGGTGAAGATGCATTCGGCTAAATAACAACAAAAACTCCCCCTCTACTCAAGAACCCGGGGTGGCCTCCTCAACCCTGAGTTCAGCAAGTGACGTCAAACCAACATGGCCGCTCACAGCGGCAGCAGTAAACACCGCAAATACTGTGTTTAAACGTGTTTAAACCCTGATGATGAGACGGTGCCATTCGTTCGTCAGTCAGGAATACTTCCAAACTGAGGAATTCTTTATTCACTGTTATTCTTTATTTCCTGTGTATGCTATGCACGTGCATGAAGTGCCATTTATCACATTATCCTACTTGTAAATGAAATATTAAGCACCAAATATATGAATTAAATGACTACATAAACTTTAGTGCACCCTTATTTCTCCACTAGGTGGAGCTAGGAACACACCAGGAACAAACACTCTGCAGAAAGGAAAGATTTTGGTTGTTATTTTTTTGTTTTTTCTTTTCTCAGATGACCTTTTGATAACATAAAAGTCCAACAAACAAATAAACAGTTTGAAAAATAAATGCAGGTAATAATTATTTTATTGATAACGGATCATACACATATGTTACACCACAATACAAGAAATGCAGCACGGAAATAATAACAATAAAATTACAATAGATAATGATCTTTCTTTGGAAATTTCTCACTGCGGTATCACGCTTTTCTTCGTCCATATAATAAACTCGCTTCACCTGCACCCTTTTGCCAAGATGGAGCCAAATCTACAGGGTCCTGGTTCAAACTTAGCTGGCTGTCAGCTTATATTTTACTTAGCTATCAGATTTTTGATGAGCTTTAGGTCACTTTAGTTAAGTTTTATAAAATAAATATACCTGAAATAACAAATAACACACACACACACACACACACACACACAC
>CM040979.1:465734-507929 GCA_022985145.1 Pangasius djambal
TGTGTGTGTGTGTGTGTGTGTGTGTGTGTGTGTGTGTGTGTGTGTGTGTGTGTGATTGGTCTAAATTGGGGTAATTGGAGGATGAATGGTTCCAGGCAATTGGTACCTTTATTGAGACACACACACACACACACGCACACACACACACACACACACACACGCACGCACACACACACACACTCACACACACACCTCATCATCTTTAGTTATCACTGAAGTTATTTACTTTGACGCGCGTTAACGACTTTAACGAACTGCTGGGCGTTGATGAATTTTCTGGAACAGCAGCCCTGACAGTAGTGCAGCCGCTTCTATATATCGTTATGTATATTGTCATATATCGTTTCTATAGCAACAGGGACGTGTTACTATAGCAACAGGGACGTGCCACATAAATCGAAACCTAATAATACACAGGTAAAGCAAATGCGTTGTTATTTAACAAGGAAAAATGTGTCCGTAAGGAGACGTTTATTTAACAGTGGTGGAAGGAGTCTCCAGTTTCAGTGCTTTGCAGCAACTCGAAGAGAAGAAAAAAGTGTTTCCCAGACGATCCACGAGACTAACTGTAGCTCTAACAGATGAAACGTATGACCTGCCAGGCTTTAAGTAATAGCAAAGTAGCAGTGAGAGATGGCCGTGGTATGACTTCTAAATGATCCTAATTCTTAAAAACGTTTTATTTTATTTATTTACGGTTTTTACTTCAGGCAGACGTCTGTACTGCTCTGTGTAGGGACACTGCACTCGATTCGTCATCATCATTTCATTAGAAAATGTTATTAAACATGGAAAACACCAGGAGGTCACATTATAACATCCTGGCGCTCGGCTCCGTTCAGCGAGTCACATCATTCGACTCGGTTCACCAAATGGAGTCGACTCTTTCTGATCCCAAACGACTCCTTATGAAGTTGTTTCCTGAAATCTTACGCTACCATCTAATGAACAAAATAACACTTTTTTTTTTTTTTTTTTATAAAATATGATAAATAAAATCACACTGCCTCACACACACACACACACACACACACACACACACACTGCTGAGAGGGATGAACAAAGAGATTTAACGCAATTGTGTAAAATCTACGATAAAATAATTCATACAAGCGAATCAGCTCTCAGTGTTCACCTAAAAGAGTCGACTCAAAGAGTCAACGAGTCAAAGAATCGACTCCTTCTCTATTTATTTTAGTGCTGTTATGCTACAGGAACAGGCAGGACGTGCAGGTCACACTTCTTTCAAGTGCTTATTAGAGGATCGGGTCAGCTGCAAAAACAAACCCCCCTTCCTTTTTTGTCTAATTAGTCAGGGGGCCAAATGCCAACACACACACACACACACACACACACACAGAAACAGCGCTTCCATTCTGAATGTTTTATACAGTTCAGTTGTTAGTTAATTGAGCATTTAATAATTAATTGACTAGACTCACAGCACGATGAAATATAAATGACAGAACAATATTAAACGATTCTCTGACGAGCCACAGAACCTCATCTGTGACCCAAATTCACGCTAACGAGGTGTCGCGGCTTATAACCTCATCACGTTTCACACGCACGAGTAGTAAATAACTCTCTTGAAGTTAATACGATGTAAAAAAAAAAAAATGTTAAAATGTTGGGAAAATTAAATCTAACACTGGAGACTCCTTCCACATCAGAGCACCTTCTGACCAATCAGAGTGGAGCAAGACTACAGTGCTGTGGTACGAGGAGTGTTAAATGAATATTAATTCACGCTAATTAGGAGTGTTTGTAGTAACTAAGTGAGTTAGGTTAGTTAGTACGCTAAGTAGTAGTATTTGTTTAAGTAGTTTACGTTTATTTTGTCGTCGTGTTTAATTTGTACACTTTTCCCACAGAGAGCAGGAAACACCCAAACCATAAAATACGACTTTTGCTAACACAAAGTGAAAGAAGGACTCTGTTTCGCAAAACATACGTTTCTACATCCGATTATTTATTTTCGGGCCGATTAAGCCGAAAGGCGTGTCGGAGAATTCCCGCTGGTCCGTCGGGAGTTGTAAAATATATTGCGTTTTAAATTCAGCCTTTCATTCCTCCTCTCTCGCTCCGTCTCACATCTCAATCCGAGGGAAAGATAAACATCGTAAAGTCGTTTCGGCCGTGTTCACTTTAATACGAAATCATTTGGGAAGCGAATCAAACGTGTAGTGTGTGTGTGTGTGCTTTTTTTTAAAAAAGGCTGAATGAATGAAGACTTATGTTACTTGGTTTTGGCTCTTAAAGATACACATCACACACACACACACACACACACACACACACACTGAGCTTCAATCAGAGCTGAAATTTTGAACGTCTCCTGATCGACATTCGTGTGCGTTGAAAGAAACCTGACTCCGATATTCATAAATCCACTTGAATTGAAGTTGTGTGTGTGTGTGGTTGTGTAATCATCACCGGTAGTGTGTGTAGTTTTTGTGATTGTGTAATTGGGTGTGCAATTTTCAGAAGTTGTGTAATTGAGGTTTTGTGTGTGGTTGTGTAAATGCCTAAGGTTTTGTAAGTGTATGAAGTTGTGTGTAATTTGGGCGAGGTTGAGTAATTGAGATTGTGAGAATGGTTGTGTAATTGTCTGAGGCTGTGTGAGGTTGTGTGTGGTTGTGTAATGTTCTGAGGCTGTGTGAGGTTGTGTGTGGTTGTGTAATGGTGTGAGGTTGTGTGTGTGGTTGTGTAATGTTCTGAGGTTGTGTGTGGTTGTGTAATGTTCTGAGGTTGTGTGTGTGGTTGTGTAATGGTGTGAGGCTGTGTGTGTGGTTGTGTAATGTTCTGAGGCTGTGTGTGTGGTTGTGTAATGTTCTGAGGTTGTGTGTGTGGTTGTGTAATGGTGTGAGGTTGTGTGTGTGGTTGTGTAATGTTCTGAGGTTGTGTGTGGTTGTGTAATGTTCTGCGGCTGTGTGTGTGGTTGTGTAATGTTCTGAGGTTGTGTGTGTGGTTGTGTAATGTTCTGAGGTTGTGTGTGTATTTGTGTAATGGCCTGACGTTGTGTGTATAGCTGTGTAATGTTCTGAGGTTGTGTGTGGTTGTGTAATGGCCTGACGTTGTGTGTGTGGTTGTGTAATGTTCTGAGGTTGTGTGTGTGGTTGTGTAATGGTGTGAGGTTGTGTGTGTGGTTGTGTAATGGTGTGAGGTTGTGTGTGTGGCTGTGTAATTGTTTGTGTTAATCAGGCTACATCGCTGATTAAGATCTTCTCTGCTAACTACACATTACAGCGAATCAAAAAAACGCCACCTCGTTTCTTTTAGCTAGCGACTCTCCATATCCATGGCAACACCTGTGAAAAAATCATAAAATAAAACAAGTAGCGTTAAATTACGCTAAGAACTCGACTACTATTTAACATAACGTTACTTCTGATGGACGGAGAAGGGGAAAGTGTAAAATACGACTCTGCTAACACAAAGTGAAAGAAGGACTCTGTTTTGTTTGATTAAGTCGAAGGCGTGTCGGAGAATTCCCGCTGATCCGCCGGGAATGATAAAATATGTTTTAAATTCAGCCTTTCTTTCCTCCTCTCTCGCTCCGTCTCAATCCGAGGGAAAGATAAACGCCGTAAAGTCGTTTTGGCCGTGTCCTCGTCATATATGATGAACTCTAATACGCTGTAATTCGAGCGTTAGTGATTATGCTGTAGTTATCTTTTTGATTGGTTGAGTTTCCACTTAGCAACCGTTTGGATTCTGTATTTGTTCCCATTGAAACGACTGCGGGAACGTTCGGGAAGGCCCGGCCTTCCTGTTTCCTGTACGATTTAGACCCATGTCGATTCAGGTACATTGAAGATACTTACAAGTAGACTGCACTATAGCCCTAGCAACCATGTGGAATACCATAGCAACCTGCTAGCAACTGCCTGGAGCACCACAGCAACCATCTAGTAACAGCCTAGCAAGCAACTCGTGCTTTCTTGCAACCACTTGGAGTTCCGTTGAAATAAAATAGCAACACCCTAACAACCACCTGCGATACCATAGCAATTGCCTAGTAACAGTCTTGCAACCACCTAGAATAATATAACAACCACATAGCAACACCTAAGCAACCACCTGGAATACCTCACCAATAACCTAGCAACAGCCTAACAACCACCTGCGATACCATAGCACTTGCCTAGCATCTCCCTAGCAACCACCTAGCAACAGCCTTACGTCATCATTACAGACTCGACTGTATCCCATTGTACCTAAATGTTGTTCAATCTGTTATAGAAAATGAATCAGCACCTTCCGACCAATCACAGTCCAGAACTCAGCAGCGCTGCAGGATAGATGTTTCTAACGCAGTGTGTTTCGGAGATAATGCAGTTTTTTTTCCTTCATTGCAGGGAAATGGATCGCTGGTTTGGTGTCAGAATCACAAGCAGTGTTCGAAGGTAACATCTATTTCTCCTCATGTATCACGCAATAATCTGTTCAGCTTTATTACATTATTACTAACGATCACGTTCCTTAAGCCTGACTTGAATTCTCTTTCCATTTTCATTCTTCACATCACACACACACACACACACACACACACACACACATTTGGGTGACTTCAATCAGAGTACAGTCGCGTTATTGTTGCACTTTTCTCTCCTATTTATTTTACCAGTGGCGGTCACTCGGGGAAAAGTCAGGCCTGGAAAATAAACAGGCAGAGACAGTGTTTCCTTTTATTTTCTAGCACTTTCTTCTTGGGTCACGTTAGTTTCCTTTTACGTCGTGTTGACGTTAGTGTCAAAGTTCAGATATACAGGAAAGACAAAAATAACCAACGTTAAGTTAAACACTTAACCAGAGCTAATAGCCGACTCGAGAACTGACTTTTATTATTGATGGGCAACGTCGGTACCTTGTTGCTTAGCAACGTGTTCTGTCCCCGAAACATGAACCACGGAGCAATATAGTAGAGAGGCACTCGAAGTGTCCACTTTCCCAGCTGAAGCTAGCTTTCTCCGTGGTTGATGGTTGTCCGATCTGCCTGCATCACCTCTCGGCTGCCGTGGCAACAGTTGCTTTTTTTGACTTCCTTTTTAATTCTTATCTCCACAATGACTGGCCAAAAACAATTGTAGCTGAATGAACACAAATCCCCACAGCCACGCTCCAACATCTAGTGGAAAGCTTTCCCAGAAGAGTGGAGCTCATTATAACAGCACACACAGGGGAATAAATCTGGAATGAGACGTTCAAAAAGCAGATATCAGTGATGGTCAGGGGTGCACAAACTTTTGGCGATGTAGTATATATTAGAGGTACACAAACATTTAGTGTCGATTTTGCTCGATTTATGTTTCCTCAGTTTATTAATCCCATTAACTGCAGTTAGCAACACAAACAGAGGTAACTTTCGCTGTTGGAGCGTCTCACCACTGGAAAGCAGGAATCCTTCGTTCTTAATGGCTACAGGGACGATAGCGCGGTACGACTGTTAAAACTGTGCGTAAGAATTCAATAGAGTGTTGATGTATATAAGACAAGATGCTGGTTGTGGAAAGCTCCAGCATTCCCAAAGTCTGATCCGTGCAGGAATGTTTACAATGTTTCCATTATAACCCAGACGCTGGAAAATTAAAGTAAGCTGAGAGAGAGAGAGAGAGAGAGAGAGAGAGAGAGAGAGAGAGAGATGGGGGTGATGTGGCCTTCATTAGCATGCTGTTGCACCAACATTGGCCTCCCAGAATGCACTGAGGCTTTTGTCCTTTTTTTTTTGGTCATTTTGTTTCTTTATCTTTCAAAAGACTTCCCTTTTACAGAGAAGGACAGACAGACACAAAGACAGAGAGAGAGAGAGAGAGAGAGAGAGAGAGAGAGAGAGAGAGAGAGGCACTGGTTTAATTCTATAGAGAGACAAAATAAGTGTTACAAAACAACTAGTGATTTATTTTTCCTCTTAATATTTATCAGTGCAGTCAGGAAGGTGGATAGACAGACAGATAGGGCAGACAGACAGATGAGGCAGACAGACAGATGGACGGGGCAGACAGACAGATGAGGCAGACAGACAGACGGGGCAGACAGACAGACGGGGCAGACAGACAGACAGGGCGGGCAGACAGACAGACAGAGCAGACAGACAGGGCGGGCAGACAGACAGACGGGGCAGACAGACCGGTAAACTAGATGTTTTGTGCTACACGAACATATGAAATATTTACTTATCTGATATGAATACACTGATGTGGAATACTGAGGTGTGAAGAGTACTGAGTGTAAAAGATACTGAAGTGTAAGGAATATCGCAGTGTATGGAATACTGAAGTATATGGAAAATTGAAGTGTAAAGGTTACTAAAGTGTATGGAATGCTTAAGTATACAGAATACAGAAGTTTAAGGAATACCAAAGTTTACGGAATTCTGAAGCGTATAGAATACTGACGTGTAAAGGATACTGAGGTGTACGGAATGCCGAAGCGTAAGGAATATTGGAGTGTAAAGGATACTGAGGTGTACGGAATGCCGAAGCGTAAGGAATATTGGAGTGTAAAGGATACTGAGGTGTATGGAATGCCGAAGCGTAAGGAATATTGGAGTGTAAAGGATACTGAGGTGTATGGAATGCCGAAGCGTAAGGAATATTGGAGTGTAAAGGATACTGAGGTGTATGGAATGCTGAAGCGTAAGGAATATTGGAGTGTAAAGGATACTGAGGTATACGGAACACCGAAGCGTAAGGAATATTGGAGTGTAAAGGATACTGAGGTGTACGGAACGCCGAAGCGTAAGGAATATTGGAGTGTAAAGGATACTGAAGTGTATGGAATGCTGAAGCGTAAGGAATATCGGAGAGTAAAGGATACTGTGGTTTATGGAATGCCGAAGCGTAAGGAATATTGGAGTGTAAAGGATACTGAGGTGTACGTAATGCCGAAGCGTAAGGAATATCGGAGAGTAAAGGATACTGAGGTGTATGGAATGCTGAAGCGTAAGGAATACTGAAGTGATTAAAAAAAAGAAAAAGAATGGCAGCTATATACATTCACATGTATTAATTGTGGTTCAAGAAGATTTCAGTGGCAGTGAACAAACAAATGAACCGTGGTCACCCTCTCCACCACACACACACACACACACACACACACACACACACACACACACACACTTGATGTTGTTCCAGTGCCTGTAGAAAGGAGAGGCGAGTGTTTGTTTGTTTTGGGGGAAAGGACACACTTGAGAAGCGTCTTTTGGTGGATGTCTGAAGCACACAGCTAACAATGAGTGTGTGAAAGACGGAAAGTGTGTGTGTGTGTGTGTGTGTGTGTGTGTGTGTGTGTGTGTGTGTGTGTGTGTGTTAGAGTGTGTGCACACAAGAGAGAGAGAGGCACTCAAATTAGTTTCAGGGAAACTGCAAAGTGTAAACTTAAAGCTTAAATAGAAAACGTAAATGTAACTGAACTGAATCATATCGAATCGGATCGAATCCGTAGTGAATGAAAGAGTATGGAGTAGTTACTGCTTTAACTGCATCTCTTTTGTGTCGTTTTTTTCTGCTTCATCTGTTTTCATATTTTCCGTCGGCACCGCTGAAGACCCCGGTGTAAGAGTTGAAAAGAAATTAGCTTGAGCCTAACACAGAGCCTTGAGGAACTCCTGAGGTTTCGTTATGATTTCTCTGTGTATTGATTCCGACAGTTTACACTGTTTACGTCAGCAACACCATGTCAGAGCGGCTAGAACACGTTTATTAGCTTTCTCTGGAAGTTTTAATGGATGGTTTTGGAAGAAAACAGGTTTTTGTATTCGCTTAAGAGACCAAACCAAAGTTTCCTGTTTGTTGCGATGTTTTGTTTTGCTGATTTTTATACCAGAGCTGGAGGTTTCATGAAGTTTTTATGTGGAGCGCTAATCTTCTCCAGCTCGTTTACTCAGCTCATAAATTACCCACGATCCTCCGATTGTGGGTCGCATGAATAATTCATTCTTTCTATTCTTTCTCAGTCGTCCTCTTTCTTTTTCCTTTCTCAGAGAGGCCTCTTTGTTGTCAGTTTCTTCCGGCTGCATTTAAATCAATAATTAAAGCTAAGAATTTCCGTTTGATGCCACCTGCTAAGCAACTTCCCGTCATTAGTAGGGAAAAAAATCTCATGTTTCTCAAAATTACTGCTGTAATGCTTTGTAGAGATGTTTTCTGTTGTTAGGTGTGTGTGTGTGTGTGTGTGTGTGTGTGTGTGTGTGTGTGATGCACTGTGATAGACTGGCATTATTTCCTTCACTTATTATGCATGTGAACACAATACTCTCCCAGAACTGTTTTTTTTTTTCATTAAAAAAAAAAGATTTTTTTTTTCAAAAATTGTTGCATAAATGAAACATTACATACAATAATGATTTTTTCCACTCAAATGACTATTTAAAACTATTTAACTATTTATCTTTGTTGCCAAAAAATGTTTTTTAAAAGAATAATATTTCATTTACATACATACATATATATATACAGTATAATGTAATATAGGAACCCTTTATTTCCCTTTTAACCATGTCCTGTTTCCCTGCAGTATAAAAGTGAGGTTGCACACATGTCTAAGCAAATACGCTCTCACACACGTGTAATGTTTGATCTTATGGAATAAAATTACATGTTTCCTACTGAATCTTATGGAACGCTGAACTTCCCTGTATACTGAAGCGTGCATAATACTGAAGTGTACAGAATACTGAAGTGTGCATAATATTGCAGTCAGTATATTGTTGAGTCAGTATACTGATCAGTCAGTACATTGATCACTCAGTACATTGATCACTCAGTACCTTAATTACTACATTAATCAGTCAGTATATTGATCAGCCAGTACATTGATCAGCCAGTACCTTATTCAGTCAATATATTGATCAGTCACTACATTAATCAGTCAGTACATTGATCAGTCAGTACCTTAATTACTACATTAATCAGCCAGTATATTGATCAGCCAGTACCTTATTCAGTACATTGATCAGCCAGTACCTTATTCAGTACATTGATCAGCCAGTACATTGATCAGCCAGTACCTTATTCAGTACATTGATCAGCCAGTATATCGATCAGCCAGTACCTTATTCAGTCAGTATATTGATCAGTCACTACATTAATCAGTCACTACATTGATCAGTCAGTACATTGATCAGTCAGTACTTTAATCAGTACATTGATCAGTCAGTACATTGATCAGTCAGTATATTGATCAGTCACTACATTAATCAGTCAGTACTTTAATCAGTTAGTACATTAAGCATAAACATATTTGCTTTAAAATTGGATTTCAGATTTTATTTATTTAAACAGTGGGAAAAAAATAAACAAAAAAAAGTTCAGCTTCAGTAATAATTTAATTCCTAATAGTTTTTAAAAGTAATCTTTATATGTTGATTTGTGTTTGTTAGCACAACTAGCACACTCATTACCAAAACTACTGTATTAAGTCTGTACCTAATAATCACAGACTAGGTGGAGAAGAACTCTAAAGCGTATTCGGTTAGCTCGTTACGGACCAGGGCACTAGCACAACCATGCTTCCTCAAGCCATGAAAAAACTTAATTAGTCCCTGAATCAGCACTTCTTTCATTCTTTCTCCCTTTCATTTCACTTTCTTTCCTTTCTTTCTCAGTATCTCTTCATTCTCTAAACTGTGCTAATCAGTAGCCCACACATAGCCATGTTACATAAGCATTCATCTTAACAAGCCAGAATTAAACAGGCGGAACTGCTAGCTACACTATTTCAGTAATTAACTTTACTAATTTCTTTTTCTTTAGTGTCTGGAGCCCTGCAAAGCATCATGGGATCTCAGAGAGAACGAGTGTCAGGATTTGTGTGAGGTATGGCTTGATATCTCTATGACTCTATGACTCTTACTGTCTAAGCTCTGATTCTCTCAACACGTTTCCTTGTTTCTCTCTCTTTTCTATTTCCAGACTGTCTTCCCAAATAAACAGTCCGAGTGTGTGGTGAGCTGTGAGTTTTTCCTCTCGGTGGAAGCAGTGAAGCAGGGGGCGTGTCCGGCTCCTGATCGAGCGAGCGGATTTGCTGCCGCATGTGTGGAGAGTTGTGAGAGCGACGCCCACTGCTCCTCCCACAAGAAGTGCTGCTCGAATGGCTGCGGACGAACCTGTCAAACGCCCAGGAACGTTTATAAAGGTATAATTATGTAACAGGAACTTTTTTCACGGATGTTCCACAACATTAAATGTAATTATAATTGGATAAAAAGTACTAAATAGATTTACATTTATGGCATTTGACAGATGCCGTTATCCAGAGCGACTTACAATAGAGCTTTGACGTCTATCAAAAATACATTCTGATATTGGCTCACTAGGTCACAAACTAGGAATACCATCAGCCCAAAACTCTGTTGGGAGGGTTTTTTTTTTTTTTTTTGTGTGTGTGTGTGTGTGTGTGTGCTAACTTAAGTACTTTATGAAGAGGTAAGTCTTTAGACGTTGTTTGAAGACTGCCAGTGACTCAGCTGTTCGGACATCTAGGGGAAGTTCATTCCACTACCTTGGTGCCAGAACAGAGAAGAGTCTCGATGCATGTCTTTACCCTGAGAGATGGTGGGACCAGTCGAGCAGTGCTATATCAGCAGGATCATGGTGCCACGTGAGGTGTGATAAGAGCTTTGAGATAAGTGGGTGCTGGTCCATTTTTGGCTTTGTAGGCGAGCATCAGTGTTTTAAATCTGATGCGGGCAGCTACAGGAAGCCAGTGGAGGGAGCGCAGCAATGGGGTGGTGTGGGAGAACTTAGGAAGATTGAAAACCAATCGTGCAGCTGCATTTTGGATCAGTTGCAGAGGACGAATGGCGCTCAGATGCAGACCTGCCAGGAGTGAGTTGCAGTAGTCCAGTCTTGAAATGACAAGGGACTGGACAAGCATCTGTGTAGCCTGTGTGGAAAGAAATGGACGAATTCTTCTGATGTTATAAAGGAGAAATCGACATGAGCGTGTTAGATTAGCAATGTGAGAGGAGAAGGACAGTTGATTGTCCATGGTTACCCCAAGGTTGCGTGCAGTAACTGAAGGCGAGATCAGAGAATTGTCCAGGGAGACTGCAAGATCCTGAGATGGGGATGAATCACCTGGGATGAACAGCAGTTCAGTTTTGGTGGGATTAAGTTTCAGCTGATGAGATATCTGCCAGACATACTGATATCCAAGCCGAAACATTAGTGTCTGAGGGAGGGAAGGAGAGGATGAGTTGAGTGTCATCTGCATAGCAGTGGTATGAAAACCCATGTGAGGATATGACCACACCAAGAGATCGAGTATAAAGGGAGAACAGGAGAGGACCAAGTACTGAGCCTTGTGGAACACCAGTGGAGAGTCTGCGGGGAGCAGATGTGGATCCCCTCCATGTTACCTGATATGACCATCCTTCCAGGTAGGAAGCAAACCATTGCCATGCTGCACCATGAATTCCTAGGCTCATGAGGGTGGACAAGAGAGTCTTGTGGTTCACTGTGTCAAACGCTGCTGAAAGGTCAAGGAGGATGAGGACTGAAGATAGTTTGGCTGATCTAGCGGCATGTAGCTTCTCAGTGACCGCCAGAAGGGCAGTCTCTGTGGAGTGTGCCGGTTTGAAGCCAGACTGATTGGGATCTTGGAGGTTGTTCTGTGAGAGATAGAGAGACAGCTGATTATAGACAGTACATTCAAGGGTTTTAGAAAGAAAAGAGAGAAGTGATACCGGTCGGTAGTTGCTGATGTCAGAGGGATCTAGAGAGGGTTTCTTCAGGATGGGAATAACCCTTGCTCTCTTGAATGAGGTTGGTACATGACCAGATGTTAGGGAGCCATTGACGATAGTGGTGATGAAGGGAAGGAGGTCTTGAGAGATGGTCTGGAGCATTGTGGAAGGGATTGGATCCAATGGGCAGGGGGTAGGATTGCAGGATAAGATGACTTGCAGGATCTCTTCTGTTAGTTTAGAAAACTGTGTCAGCAAATGAGAAGGAGAGTCCTCAGTGTGTAGTGTAGGAGTAGAAGTGAATGTCTGGCAGATTTTTCCAATCTTCTCATCATAAAAATCAGCAAAGTCTTCAGCAGTCAGGGAGGATGGAGTAGGAGGAGCCGGTGGGTTGAGTAGTGAAGAAAAGATGTTGTGGAGCTTGCGAGGATCTTGTGCAGAAGATTCCAGCTTTTCTTTGTAGAGGACAGTCTTAGAAGAAGTCACTTCAGATGAAAATAGATAGCATTATCCTACTGAAAACTTATTGGTTAAGAAGAGCTCTGGTTTTCGTTGTTCTTCTACAGATCGCTCCTTATTTACCTTTCTGCAAGAAGTGCATAATTGTTTCCTTTTTTTCTTTTCCTTGTTCTTTTCTTGGGGGGCTGGAGGGGGTGTAATTTGTGCGAAGCTGTAAAGCATTCAACTTGAAATTGAGCATTGCATCCCAAATCACTGTCAGATGTGGGAACCTGCAGGTGGAGGACCTTTAGCTCTGGTGTGTCCTTCACTGAGATTTGAAATAGAATGTGACCTTTCCTTTCAGAAGATTGTTTTTTTCTATCATTAAGAGCCCCTTTTGATTCAAGTCTTGAGGGCAAAGTTTTTCTTCTGTTGCTACAATTCTGTTTATTGCTTCATTGTTTATTCGCCTTGGCAATTATCAGGTTTGTTTCTTGCTTTGCTGCTTTGCTTTATTTTTTTATTTCAGGAGTTTGCTGTGAAGTTTGTTGCTACGTGTAGCCTACTCCTGAGCCTGAGGAGCAGTGAAGGAGCAGTACAACCTCTTTTTTAAAAATTATTTTAATTAGAAACCATGAATACTGGGATGGCAAACCTGCCCTCCTCCACGCATTTTGTGTAGGAGCTCAGCATTTTAACATCTGTGTGCGCTAGTATGAGTTAATATAAAATATGTCAAAAAGTGTCTTTTTCCGCCCAATAAAATGGCACATGAATCTGGAATGACTGACAGTTGTGTAAGTGTATCAAACTCTCTGATATTAACTGACCCCCTGGAAGCCCCGCCCCTTCCCCCCATCTCGCATTAGTCATCTTTCACCCGATGCGCTAGTCTTGACTCGATTTTCACACCCAGATTTTTTAAAAAGTTCCTGCAATAACAATATTGGACACAAAGAAATTTAAAAAAATAAAATCAGTAATCCAGTGAATGACAGTGGAACCAGCTAGAAAACCTGTCTGTCATGACAAGATTGGTGGCCCTGGGATGCTGCTCAGATCAGAGATGATCTGATGATTCATTTGTATAGCACTTTTATGGGGGGTTTAGTCCAGTAGTAGATCATTTGACTGTAGATCAAGATCTGGGTGCCCCCAGTCTAACCTACTTCAAGGTACCTTTAAATGACTCAAATGATTACAGGGGACCTTTAAGTGATTTAACCCTTTAAATGGGTTACTGATCAGAAGGTCAGGGGTTCAAGCCCCAGCACTGCCAAGCTGCCACTCTTGGGCCCTTGGCGAGGCTCTTAACCCTACTTGCTCCCTGCACTCTGACCCCAGCTTCCTAACAAGCTGGGATATGTGAAGAAAAGTAAATGTGTACTTTACAATAGACATTGTCATGAAGCAGGTTTTCAGAAACCCAGATATACATTTAGATCCATAATGATCAAGCCAGAGATGAGATTATTGAGGAAGAACTACCTGAGATGATACGAGGAAGAAACCTTGACAGGAGCCAGACTCAAAAAGGAACCCATCCTCTTCTGGCTGACACCAGATAGTGTGATTTATAAATCATTACTGTATACAGGTGTGAAAGAGTAAAGCTAAACAGTACCAAGTGTGTATACAGGATGTTCAGTATGAGCAGATTGTGAATAAGAGTGCTGTGATGAGAAACAGGACAGTGTTTATGATTACAGCAGTTCTTAGTTACGGTATCCGGGTGAGATTACCCACTGAAGCAAGTGGGAGACTCAGGCATAAACTCTTTTTGAGAAGTGCAGTCTTTAGGGTATACAAGTGGGTCCATCCACAGCAATCTTTAGGAGATCCATGTGCTCCCCACCACAGCAGATGAAAGTGAGTCAGAAGGCTCCATCAGGCAGGTCCTGAGGGTGAGAGGAGAGTGCAAGTGGGGACTTTGGCAGCTGACGCCAAGACAGAATCTGTGAACATGCTTACTGTGGTTCCAATAGACTGGTTGGAAGGTTTCCAGGAGTTCTGGATTAGGGGCATGTCCAATCCAAGTACATGGGATGTCCACCAGAACCACAAGACCAGATTACCTGGATTCCCTGATTGTCTGATTGACCGATTGTCTTAGCAGAAGTTGGACTGCCCTTTAAACTTTTAAACAGGGGGACATTCTGGTCACATTTGCTCTAGGATACATATCCAAGAGCTGTCATGTGACTAACTTCACCAGGGTGACTGCATGACGCTGGCAGATCATCAGATCGAGTTCTAGACCATTTTTGGGCCATCATAATTCATTTTCTGAACCAGCCACTTCCACTATGAAAGGTAATAAATGGTCCATAAGTAAGGAGGACAGCCACAGATCTGAAGTCATGAACAAATTTCCAGTTCTTTTATTGCTCATGGCTTTGGGTGAGGAAAGCTATGGTTGTGTTGGTTTCTGTTCATCATGTTTCAAAGAACTTTACTAAAAAAAGCTTGGAAAGATGGCTGAATGGCATCACAGAATACTCACAGTGCCCTGAAGTATTGATGAAGCTTCTTCACAAATGCACTATGTAGAACCAGGTAACCAAGGATTTTGTTAAAAGTGCTGCTGGCACAAAGAGTAGCAGTATTTTTTAGGCATATGGTTTGTCCTGTGTTGGAGTGGCACCTGGTAATAGTCCCTTGGTGATGAAGTAATTCTGCAGCTTTAAAATAGATGAATTTCTCATTTAGGTTCAAGATCATTTTCTGAGTATAGGGGCTTTCAACTTGAAAGCATGATGTCATGATGTGAAAGAGCCAGACATGTGGTAGACATGTGGCAGGCCCCTGAGTTTCGAGCTGTTAAAAAAAACCTCATTGCCACATGAAATAGTGGGGCTCAGCTGGGCCAATGAGGTGAAACCTAGGATCAGAAGGTTACATAACTAAAACTGAAATGGACTTAATATGTAGCATGCCGTACTCAGATCATTATGATAGCCTTGCTTGATCAGCCTCCAAACACTTGTGTTTGGGGAATGGACAGGAATTTGTGTTGGGGACACTTGGCAAAGCGAGAAACCCATGGCTGGTCATATTTGCAAGCAAGTTCAAATGAGCGCTTTACTTATTCAGATGCATTGTTTTTTTTTACTGGCGGTTCATTTAACCAACTTTCTGCGGCTAGCCTATAAAAGTTATAATATGCAGGCAAGCTAGTCCTCTGTTTCAGAGACAATAGGCACAGTTGCAGCCATGGTTATGGTAGCTGGAAATAAACCAGGGCTATTTTGAGCATGCACAAATTTGACTGGCTGTTTCCTGCCACCGTGGACATGAGGTTTAGGTGAGTTTATTTTACATTTGTGCTTTATTTACAGCAGGTAATGACACTATTCTTTTGTCTTAAAACATATTTATACATGTATATATTTTTGTACGCTGTTATTTTACATTACGAGTGAAGATGCTAGGAAGACTTTGTCTCCTGCAGTGAGGAAACAGAGGAAGTGGTATGCAGGACTTGGCTCCCGTTACTGCCGTACTTGCAGCTTGTTAGTGACTGTGATTGGATACCTCGACTGACTTCCACTAGCTTCTCAGTAGCTGACCAACCTTTTTGGTGGTAAGGCCTCAGGAGTTTCCCGTGCACAGACGACAGACTATTACAAACCTTCAAGGTGAAGCACGAGTGCAGAAGAACCACGGTGCAGAACTTAAACAAATAAACTGGCAAGGCTTGGCAGTGTGACTGACAGAGTGGCATGTTTATGGTGGTTTAGCTAATGAGCTACAGCTGTGTTTTATTAGCGACTATGACAAAGGAATTATAAACTCTGAAGGACAGACAGAGAGGACATTGCAGTGAGGTGGTGTTCCCCTTGTCTTCACACTTTTACATTTTATTAAACGTTAAACAGTAGAATGTTTCTTTTCCTCTCAAAGCTCCATACGTAAGTATGTAAACATGTTTAATTTATTGCACATGGAAGCGTTTATTGCAGCTTTGAGGGTTAAATGTTGTGTGGGAAATGCGGTTTGTGTGCCCACACGTAGCTTTTTATGAACACTTAACTAAGAAGTATAAAGTCTATAGTACGTGTGTCAATCCAACAAAAAAGTAAAAAAGTCACAGCATATACATGCATAAGGATAGATCATTAACATTATGTTCTAGCGATATATTTCGAGGTGCTTTGTGTCCTGTACCAAAACTCTGTAAGATTATTAAAGCCCTTTTAAGAGGTGAAAATCAGAGGAAGCTGTGTGAAGGCTGAGAGTGACCTTCTTAACCTTCTCTAATGGGTAGATACAAGCAAAAAGTAAACAGATAAAATAGCTCTTCTTTTAGACGTTTCTTTTTTTTTTCTCACTCTTTTTCAGGTGTTCCTCTAAAGCCCAGGAATGAACTGACATTTCTTGAATTAGCATCAGGCCAACTGGAAGTCCGCTGGTCTTCAAAATTCAACGTTTCAGTGGAGCCAGTGGTTTATGTTGTGCAGCAGCGCTGGAATTATGGCATCCACCCGAGCGAAGACGACGCATCGCCATGGCAGGACGTGGCACAGGTTCAGACCTTGTTTTCAGTTTCAACTTAAATCAAACTGAGAAGTGCAGAGAAAAGCAGATTAAAAGCTAAAAGTTTACACTGAATATTTTTGGGCTTTGACTTGACGTTCCACGCAACAAACTTTCATATTTGTCACATGGTTCCCATGGCAGCCAGCTTGTTTGCCTTTTTTGGTCCTATGTCCAGATTTTTTCCTCTACTGTGTTCACCTGTTTCGTGTTAGCCCTTGATTAGTTTGTTTATACCCTTGTGTTTGTCGCGAAGTCTTGCCAAGTGTTTTGTATGTTACCAAGCCGTTAAAAACGTTACTGACCGACTAACATCAGCTAGCAAATACTTAACTACACAATGCATAGTATACTGTATAGACCTGTCTTATTGGGTTTTTTTTTCTTTCAGGTCACAGAAGAGCGTGTTGAGTTGGCGGAGATCAGAGCCACTCGGTGGTACCAGTTTCGCGTTGCGGCTGTGAACATACACGGCACTCGCGGATTCACGGCGCCAAGCAAACACTTCCGCTCATCCAGAGGTGAGTGTTTGTTATTATTCCTGCTCAATAAAACGAGCTATAAAAATTTACAGTGGTGACACACCGTCTCCTCGTCATGTGCATTTTAACCTTCATGGTGTGTGTTCGCTACACACACACACACACACACACACACCCCAGTTCCTTCCTTTTTAGATTCTACAGCAATTCTAGCATAACACTTAATTTTAATATCACAATATTTTCATCCCAGTGATTTACTTGTTTAAATTAGCGTCGGGGTTTCTAATACACAGGAGACTGTGTGTGTGTGTGTGTGCCAAGAAATGAGGTAAGCTGTCTGTTCTCTTTCACTCAGACCTCTGCTACAGATTAGCGTGTGTGTGTGTGTGTGTGTGTTAAATGTAAAGCAACATGAAAGAGTGTTTGCAACACACACCAGATTTCCAGGCTTTTCTTTCCACACAATCTAACCTCAATTAATTTCGTTTAACCGGCGCATACACACCCTTAAAAATCATTTCCAAACTGCACACCTGGCCGAGCCTGTAGCGACATCTGACGGGAAATTCAATATATTCATCTATTCTAGAGCGCTGTTGAATTCTGGATTCTGATTGGTCAGAAGGTGTTGAGTCTCTTTCTATAACAATTTTCCCGGCTTGGTATCTCGTGTGTCGGTGATTATTTTCCTGTAACAGCACGTCCCAAAGTGTTTTATTCCTTACGTGTTTGTTAAAAGTCAATCTAACGCATAACGATGACGTGTTCTAGTAAGAACATTAACGTTTCTCTAAATAAAAGAGAACGCGAGCTCTGTTCGCTGATTAAAAGCAATCAGCCTTGCAGAGTTCATTCATTAGTAAATAATGGGACATGAATCAGTGGAAGTAATCACACACACACACACACACACACACAGAATCAGCTCACGTTTCGTCCCTGCTTTTCTCTCGACAAGGCCGTTCATATGATTTCAATTTGTCATCATCATTTGCCATTTATTTATCCAACGCTGCTAAGGTTAGCCTGCTAGTGAACAGCAATTATTTTCAGATGGGACTAAAATTAAAAACTCCAAGGATCTCCTAAACCGGGCGTGTTCGCGTTCTGCGTCCTGACTGGCACTAAAGGAACAATTCAGCCACGAATAATGTAGTCGATCTGCCAAAACTTTAACCAAAGCTTTAACGTAACCTTGTTTTAGATCACAGCGCTGTTGAATTCTGGATTCTCATTGGTCAGAAGGTGTTGATTTGATTTCTATGACTGCAGCTCTGACAGAAATCAAATTGTTTCTATAGTAACAGTTGATTGACCCTGTCTTAAAATAATTAGAATAATATATAATAATATGGCGCTATAGTTCCGCACGTGTGCGATGTTTGGTGCTGTAGCTACGAGGTTAATGTAGCTAACAAGTAATAATTTCGCAAACTGAATGATTTATATCATCATGCGAATCGCTTCTTCCGTACAATTCCGACTCCAGACACCTGAAATCTGAAAGCCACGCCTTCTACGTGCTTTCTTCTCATTTTAATATCAGCTCAAAAACTCTCTTTATCCATCTCAGATCCGTCTCCTCCTCCACGCCCGTCCGGACTCAAGGTGTCCAACATAACGACGGACGCCGGCGGTTCAGTGACGGCACGTCTGGACTGGACGCTTCCCGAAGAGCCGGACGTCCCAATCCACCATTTTAAAATCTCCTGGAGCTGGAACGCTGCTGGAAAACCCTCGATTCCTTCCAAAAAGAAGAGGAGAAAGACCATCGATGGGGTAAACTGTCCTTACCTGGAAATAAATATAAAAAAGAGACGTTGATGTGGTGACGTTTTCGGTAAGGAGACGTTTATTTAACGTTTATGAAAGGAGTCTCCAGTGTCAGAGGTACAGAAGAGTTTATGCTTTTTTTTTTTTTTTTTTTGGGCGGTTTCTCTGTAACATGACATTTTCTTTTGAAGAGAGAAAAAACAGGCTGGTAAGAGAACGAGTGTTTACAGCTGCTAGAATATCAGTGAGAACAGGAACTAACTTATTCTGCAGGCATTAAATGTAACTACAAACGGATAAAAAGTACGACGAGTGACTCAAATGATATTAAAGAGTGCACTGACACTCTGCTTCCGAGTCTGTCACGATTGTGCCGCCGTACTCTCCACACCGTCTGGCCCTTTTTGTCTTCCACTTTCCATATATGGTCGTGGTTTCCTGTTCGCAGTCTCTTCATCTCAGTGATGAGCAGTATAAACGGTATTAAAGAAGAGCCTGAAAGACCCTCCCTGTGATGTCAGGTGTGTGTGTGTGTGTGTGTGTGTGTGTGTGTGTGTGTGTGTGTGTGTGTGTGTGTGTGTGTGTGTTGCAGGTGAAGAGCTCAGTGAATCTGGAAGGTCTTGCAGTAAACAGCTCGTACACTGTGGAGCTTCAGGCCGTGGCTCTGTGGGGTTCAGCGAGACTGAAAAGCCCAAAAACAGCCCTGCAGTTCAGCACTGCTCGGGAGAACGAGCGCACGAGTACGACACACACACACACACACACACACACACACGCACACACACAGTATACTGTAGTCACAATATTGAAATAAACAAATAAACCTGCACTTATTTTGGCTACCCAGAGCTCCCGACGAAACCGAAAAAAGCGTTTCCCGCACCGTCGAGGAAATCCACGAGCTCCCTGGAGGCCGGAACGCCGTTTTACCAGGACGGACAGCTGCAGGTTCGCGTTTACTGGAAAAAGAGAGGAGGTGAATTTCAACTCCTTTTCATTTCATATTGCCGTCAAATCATATCACCATCACGTCCTCGTTCTTTCTAATGCTAATGACGGAAATCCGCCCACAAGCAAGACGACGACACGCATCAGGCAGCGTCTAAAGGCATTTTTCACTTCGTTTTACAAAATGTTTCCATTCCAAAGTCTGAAAAACCTCCAGGCACGAAATCAGGCCGTGACACAGGGACCCAGCGTTAATGCTAATGAAGGAAATGCCTTCTCCTCTAAAGCTGTTAGCGCTACTGCTTTGAGATGTTTGATGCTAATTGGTTCAAGCGACGTTTCTGGGACTAAAATGCCATTTTGGCATTATTGCGCAGTGTGAAAACAAAACAAACCAAATAGCAAACGATCCAAACGTATCAGTTTCGCAGTGATTCAGATTCAGTAAACGGTGTGAACGCGCAATAAAACAATACTTGAGCTGTTAGCGTCAGGCGTCTCGTTTATAGCCTCAATGAAAAGCCAAAAGTGTGAACGTCCAGCTTCATGTTCACAACCTCCACAGCGCATAAAAATCGATTTCATCGGAAAAGAAAATGAAATAAACCCTTTGATAGATCACCATGAAGTTACTTTAACTCACACCGTATATCTTTAGATGTTCTTCTCTTCCATTCTCTTCTCTTCCTCCGAGCCTCGGCCTTCAAAGGGCTCCTTTTCCCCCTCCCTCTTCTCCTTAGGGACCGTAACTCAGTTGCTAATTAGTAAAACAAAAAAGGATCAGGTTTCGTGTTTGACGGTTCGGCGCCGCGTGATGAATAACGGACACAGAAGTCACTTGAAGCCGGCTGAGGAACATTTCGGAACTGCAGTTTTCATCTCCTGTACTGGAAGCGTCAGGGAAAAGAAGCTTTCACGCATTGTTACTTGTGTTAACGTATCGTTTTTATACGTTCTGCGTGCAGAGATGCGTATCGTCTGAAAGAGCCAGATTCACACCCCTCGTCCGTGGTGTGGTACTTAGTTATCCCGAGGTCTCTGACGACGTTTTGTGTTTTTCAGATCTCACAACGAGCCGCTTCCACGTCCAGTGGACGCCTGAGCTCTGCCTCCACAACGAGACCAGAGCCCCGGAGAAATCCGTCACACACGTGAGTGAGGGCGCTGAATGCCTAGAGAAGTGATTCGGGGTGTTCAACACACAAACGTGAAAAGTGCAGCTGTGATGTTATATGGCGTTTATGTGGGTGCTTGGACCCCTAGTACAGACTCAGTACTTTTATTCTGTCAACTGAATTCAGCCTCCAAGCAACAAATCTGGTGTGTGTGTGTGTGTTGAGAGAGAAAGAGATGGACACATTCTTGAGAACACACTAATCAGGTTGCTAGGGAATGTGCATTCGCTGTGCTATAGAACTCTGGAGGGAAAAGAGAGAGAGAGAGAGAGAGAGAGAGAGAGAGAGAGCGACGCCTCAGTCCCTCCTCCGCCTTTCGTCTCCTTTTCCGCATGAATGAGTGAACGATTGTGTTTCTCTGCCGTCAGGTTTCTGCGTATTGAAATGTTTTTCTCCGATGCTTGTGCACACATCACCTCTTAATCACTTACATCATATTTAATTGATATTTTGATATTAAAATATTATCAAATTGAGATGTAAAGACTCCTCCTCCCCCCTCACACCCCTTTTTTTATCCAGGAGAATTTCATCAACCTCTCTGGCCTGCTTTTCTCCTGCAAGTACAGAGTGACCGTTCACACACTCAAAGCCAAGAAGCACTCCGAAATCGGCACCGCTGCCTTCACCACGCCGTCTTGTCCCACAGTACGGAGCAGAAGCCACAAATCCATCGTTTGTCCCGGAGAAGAAGGTGAGAAACGTAATACAGCTGCGTCCTAATTGAGTCAAACCCGACACGACGCGATCAGAAACGCGCATCTCTTATTTCTCTGGATCATTTCAGTAGCCGTGAAGGTGATGGCCAAACCGGAGAACCTGACGGCGTCCTTTACGGCGAACGGGGAAAACGTCACTGGACACTTCTCCTGGCGCGTCTCCCGCCCTCGGCCTCATCAGCCAATCACGGGCTTCCAGGTCACGTGGGCAGACGTGACAGTAACGAATCGGGAGAACAGCCTTCCGAACAGCATCATCTCCCAATCGCAGATCCTCCCTCCAGTGAGTTCCCGCGCTCTCCGCTGATCCGGTCTTGTTTCTCGAAGCCGTTATGCCGTGATCTAGCGTTCCAACATGTGGGCTATCAGGCTGAGTTTAGCGTTTACGCTTCAGGACTGCAGACGTGAAAATGATCTTTATTTCTTTCTTTTATGTTATTATTTTGTGTTCAGGGTGTTTTCGTTTGGCCTTTACTACTACTTCACTTTCATTTATTCAAACAGGAGCTTCCTGTGTTGTTTTTTTCAGTGTCAGAACGTCCGGGTTTATGGCTTTTCCAGGAAACTTCCTGTATTGTGGTGTGTTTCAGTCAGAACTTCCTTTTTTGTGGCCTTCCTCAGTCAGAACTTCCTGTTTTAGGTTTTTTCAGAGTCAGAACTTCCTGTTTTGTGGCTGTTTTTCAGACCCAGATCTTTTTGTTTTCTTGGATTTTTTTTTTTAGAGTCAGAACTTCCTGTTTTTCTGCCTTTTCCCCCCAGAGTCAGCACTTCATATTTTGGGCTTTTTTTAGTGTCAGAACTTCTTGTTTTGTGTTTTATTTTTCAGAAAACCTCCTGTTTTGTGGTGTTTTTCAGTCAGAACTTCCTGATTTGGGGCATTTTCAGAGTCAGAATTTCTTGTTTTGTGGCTTTTTTTTTTTTGTCCCAGAGCCTCCTGTTTTATTGTGGTTTTTATTTTATTTTATTTTATTTTTTTATAGAGTAATAACTTCCTGCATTTTTGTGTTTTGCTTTTTTTCCCCCCAGGATCATAACTTCCTGGAGGTCTTGAATCTCAGGCCCATGTCCTCCTATAAATTAGAGGTGCAGATCATCACCAGTGTAGGAGAAGGTCCTGCCATCATGAAGGTTTTCCACACGCCCAGTGTTTCCTCAGCACACAGTAAGCTCCTCACACACACACACACACACACACACACACACATACACACACACACACACACACACTTTAAAGCAGGCTTTAAGCTTCTGCTCAGCCCATTTCAGATGTTTGGTCCATGCTCCATATGTAAATATAAATCAGTCCTGATCAAGTTCTCCTTTCTCCCAGGGCCCAAACTTCATCAGCACTCAGGACATCAGAAACACTCGTCAGAAAAGCACTGAGAGACCAGAACACCTCGAGTCAACCTTCAGAAAGCTTCAGCGTCTTACAGACAATCTCTTGGACTGATTCCCCCACTGAAGAACTACTTCCGGGTTTGGTTCTGGACTGGTTCTCCTGCTGAAATGAAATCTTAGCTGGGAGATCTTCTGAGGACCCCTATGGCAGAAATGGTCCTGGATCTGGTTCAGGGTCTGGTGTGGTTTTACTGCTATATTTGGATCTGGACTAGCATTTAGCAGTACAAGTTCTGGACTGGTTCTGCCAAAGGAACAACTGGATCTGGACTGGTTCTTCTTCCAAAACTGGATCTGATCTGCTTTGTTTTCTGTACTGTGTATACGGGCAGAACTGGTACTAGAGTGGTTCTCCTAACGAAGTGAATTGTGGACTGGTTCTCCTTCTGATAGCACTGATTCTGCACTGTCCTTCTGGCTACAAAGATCTACAAAGATCTAGACTGGTTCTCCTCATGAAGCCGGTTCCACTTCTGTTTGATTTCTGGAACTTTTCCGATTCTCTTTTCAACAAGAACCCGGTTCTGAAAGGTACTAGACTACTCGTAGAAATAAAAAATATATATATATCGAAGTTTTTTAAAAGTGAGAACAAAATATTTTTCTACTACAGAGCCATGTTGAGGTGTTTGAACAGATGAATGTATCCTCAGAAACGTGGAAGCAGCTTTTGACTGGAAAATGTTAAAAACTAAACAAAATAACATTTTTTTATATATTCAGTGGAACATCTCACGTTTTAAAAGTTACACTAGCGTTAAAGTGCATGTCTGTCGTCCTTTACTGAAATAATTTGTGAATATTTTCCACTAACAAATTAACAGAGACCCTATATGAAGAATATTACTGCGTATATTGTTTATTAATAACTTTATAACTTTGGGATGGATTAAAATGATAAAACTGTATATGTTCTCGGAGAACATATTCGCTATATCAATATTTATTTGTGTGTGTACTTTTTGAGTGGTGTATGTGTGTATTGTACTCCTGTTTTTGTTTTTGTTTTTGTTTTGTTTTTTTGACCCGACAACTCCTGGTAAAGAGGTTTTGTATAAAATAAAAAGTGTAAATATGGTATATTTTTGGCAGTTAGACCTTGTACATATTACTCAGTAATAAAAATTATACCTCAGTCCCTTTAACGCACTTTTGCGTAGTTATTATTAGAATTAAAAGTTATTATTTTTGTTGATTTTGTTGTGTATTTATTAGCTATTCAGAGTTTCAGCTACTTAATAAAGAATTAATTTAAGCAGCAAACGATTCCTGTCAGGAAAAGAAAAAAGAAAATACCAAGTTTATAATTAATTTAAGGTTTATTTTAGCTGATATCATTTTTGTTTCAAATGAAGTATGAATTCAAATGTCGCTATTATCGCTTCCGTTTGCTAATCAAAGCTTTTCTATGCTAGTTAGCCGACTGCTGTGGTATAGCCATTCAACAAATTTGGCTGGAAGTTAAATAAATTTAGGTTTACTCTCAAAAACCTCAAAGTTAGCCTTAAATTAGGACTCATCTTTAATAAATGATGCTGCTTTGTTTTTGTTTTTTGGTATAAATATACTTTAAAAAGCTTCAGTACTCTCATTAGCTTATATGCTAGTAAAATGGCTAGCATATTTTTAGGAAGCTGTTCTGATAACAGCATAAAGAATGCTAAAGTTTTCAACTTGTTTTTTTGCTTTTCTTTTCTAAATCCACCTAAACTGAAGTTATTTATCTAGTTTGAAAACAAGGTGCTAAAAAACCGGGTGCTGTTATTGCTTAGCCCTTCGCTAGTTAGCCCTGCACCGTCATGCTACGGTAACCAGTTTCATCTGTATGCTAAACGAACTTACGTTCAGTAGCTTGGCAGGCTGTTTAAAATAAATCCCTTACTTTAACTAATAAAAGATTCCTGTCTGATAAATAAGATGGCGGATTTCGGAACTGTTTTCTCTTTCAGCTACTGATGAAATCTGGGTTTTCTTTCCTTCTTTCTTTCTGATGTTGATCAGACGTGTAGATGCCCAGAGGCTCAGCGTGCTTCTTGTTAAGCTTAGCGACTAGTAAAAAATAAAATGAAAGGCCACATCTGACATTTTTTCCCCTCCGTTTCTAATCGAGACCAGGATACATGCAGCGTTATCTCCTCTGCCTTGGCTGAGCTCCAGTTCAAACAGCAACTGGCTGCCTGTTTTCAGGAGACGCTTTGGGCACAGCAGCTCTCTTCAGAAGCTTCTCATGAACAGCTGAAATCTATGAGAAATTAAAAAACGTGTATATAAATATAATAAATATTAACGTTAAAGCTAAACTTCTCTGAATGGTTTACACCTTCGCTTTCTCTTTTTTTGCTCTTTTTAGCAAAAGCATCAGTCAGAACAAATGCGAATAAAATCACTGTGTATAAAATTCACTGAAGGGGAAAGGACGCGGGACATGAAAGGACGCACACTTGCTTCTCATAGTGGATACTTTTACTTTATGTTGATTTCATCTAGGTGAACTTTGACCTGTCAGTTTATGAGCTTCATTCGTGAGCCAATAGAAGACAAGAAGGCGCTTTTTTCAGGAGGAGAAAGAAAGGCGGAAAAAGGAGCTGTTAATGATAACGGCAGCTACAGGCATAAAGCATTACTTTCTATTCACATCCGCACAATATCATCATCAGCTTTTACTTTTCTATAAATAACGACTAGCTGCATCACTGACACTCCCTTAAATATCTAATGACGTACGTGACGCAAACATCCGGATTCGTAGATAATGCACCCTGCTAGAAACTCATGGCTTCCCTTTACACAACTTCACATCATTCATTTATTTTCACGTGATCATATATTTTTCACATGATCTCACACCTCGGACTTGGCCTTGTTACGCACATCAAGTTTTTTCTCAGTAGGATGTTAACGATTCGCACATAAATACGAAATATCGGACTTTAGAATTCGCCCTTAAATCTAAACATTATGTGGAGGTAAGTTCACTTTCTTTGGTGAATTAACTAGCAACTTTTTGCAATTTAGATAGTTGAATTACCTCGCTAGTATAGTTTTGTAATTTAGCTAGTCATATTAGCTAGCTAGTTTTGTAAATTAGCTAGGTAGTTTAATGTTGTAAATTAGTTTACGTTAGCTAGCTATTTCAGTAGTGTACATTAACTTGTTCAGTTAGCTACAGTAGTTAGTTAAATTTTGTAAATTAGCTACTTAAATTAGCTAGCTAGGTTTTCATTACTAAGGTGACTTAATTTTAATAGGGTTATTAAACACAACCTAACTAGCAGGCCAATGTCTAGGTTTGTCTGAGTTAGCAGAATATTTTCCTCACGACTGATTGCTTAGCGACCTAGCTCGTCATGCAGGGTCGGATATAGAGAATCTACGGTTTTTTTCAACAGTTAAAAATGTTACTATTTTACTCTTGAATACTTCAAAATATTTAAACGTAGATACTTTCTTTAATGCAAAATTGGGCTAGTTTAAAACCTCTCCACCAATATCTTGTTTTATAGCAAATAATCAGAATTAAGTTTTCTGCAAATAAAGGTAAAGTGTAAGTGCAGACTGTGTGTGTAAGACGTACAGAACCATTTCTATTGTAAAGACTGAGAGAGGAAAAGGGGGGTTATGGAGTGGATAATGTCCGTATATCAGAAATGCGTGCGCACCACAGTGACCTTGTTTCACACGCAAAGGCTGAGAAAAAGAAGAACAACGTACCTCCCTTTTCCAATTTTTTGGTGGAAAAAAAACAAATTTAAATAAACTGTTCAGATCAAACCAGAAAAAGAGGGGCATTATGGGAACCCGTCAGAAACAGGAACTACAGAGCCAAGAAAAGAAAAACCTTAAAAGGTTATTCAGAAAAAGTCGGATATTCAGAAGAAAAAAATCAGCTGGACGTGAGTTTTTCGCAAAATAACTCAAGAACGGAAAACGAGGCAGCCAGATTTCTTTCCCTCTGCAGCCGGGTGTGAAGATTTCAGGGACTTTTAGGTGGCTATTAAATAATAAATTTTGTAAAAATCGTTTTCTTTAAAATAAATGTGTGTTTGTTCCATCTATCAGTGAGGAACCACTGGGGGAAAAAAACTATGTTTTTATTTGAATAAATTCAAGAAGATTCAAGTTAGCAAAGAAAATTTGGTCCAGTTGGTCCACCCTTGGGGCTTTTTTTCCCCCTCTAACAATCCACAAAGGTCACCGTGTCGAATTTGATGAGCCCCATTTGAAGCACTCCAGAGGTCAAAGGTCAGAGGTAAATGATGGGCCCGAGTTGAAACTATGAAACGTCCCCTGAGACTGAATTATCCAAATCTTTTTCAAAACATCCTCCAGTGATGTTGAGTAAAATAGTCCGAGTTTTTTAAGCAGTAAAAACGGATTTAAATGCTTAACGCCAATTACTGCCCATTTCCCAGTCATCTGCCGTATTTTCCTGAAAACGGAAAGTTATTCCAGCTCGTTGACCTCTTTAAGTCGTAACTGAATCAGTGCCATCTGAGGATAAACTCTGTGAATCAACGAGAAAACACAGAATAAAAATGACCCGAAAAAATTCACAGGCAATTATTTAATACCGCGGCGTTGCTGAATTCTCGAATCTGATTGGTCAGAAGGGTGTGAATGGAATACGTAATCAGCCACACTTCCGATTTCTCCACTCTTTTATTGCACAGAGTTCCCAATTGTCATGATTTCTACTGTAGCACATCTGTAGTATAAACAAGGTGGATGTACACATGTCAGAAATATTGTTTTGGGGAAAAAAACGTTGGTGGAATGAAGAGAACAGTTCGTAATGCGGTTTAACAGAACCATGATGATATCATTGATCAATCTTTAAGTAAAGTTGTGTGGAAATGTTTTCGTGGCTAAAATAACATTTGTTGATTTTCTACGTATTCACGTGCGTATGTTCATGAATGCCAATCATCCTTAAGTGCAAAACAGGGTTCACTCCGCAGCTCATTTGAATTTAGTGACGCCTACAAAACTCCATAATAGGTAAAGCTTACAGACAGCTGAAAGCTCAAAATGACAACAAAACAGCGAAAGGAAGTTATTTTGAATTTAGCCAACTAGAAAAAAATAAAACAGACATCTGTATAACACAAACAAATGATCGTACCTAAAATAAGTGGCTTCATGCTTAGCATAATTAAGAGCGGTTGGTAAATGAGATGCTAATTCACTGTGAAGGAACTGCTAACAAATCAAACTAGTGAATTTTACTACATTTCAAGAACTTACCAGAAAAACGGATGTATCGCACTGTGGGTGAAGAGCAGATGGGTGACCCTGCTCTGTTGAGTTAACCCAGTGATTAGCATAATGAGCTAGCCTCAAATCAGCGCCAGGAAGCAATAACGCGTACAAAGCTAATATGAAATGCAAACATTTTATTAACTAGACCACTCCGGGGGATTTACACATAAAACCCAACAGATGATTTCTACTGATTTTTGCAATCAATCACTTTTCAGAAGCTTCAAGCTTCAGCTGCCAAGAATAACACTCCCTCCATTTCGTTCTTTCTCTTCACGGTGCCTGGATCTCATTATTCCTGCTCTCTCCCTTTCTCTCTCACCTCCTTCTGTTTTTCATCTGGGACAAAATCGTTTTTAAACAAGCGTAATGCTGCTGTTATTGGCCTCGTTTTCATCTAGAAAATTCATTGTGCTGCAGCTTTTAAAGAATCGATAGAGTTGATCTGTGTAGTACGTACTGGACCAGTGGAAAATGTTTATTTTCATTATATTAGGAAGAGATGCTAGGCTAATCCAATTCAGTAGCTTTCATTAAGCTAGCTGTTTGTTTTTTTTTCATAGTCACCTCAGAGTAGGTAATATAGCTGAAAAGTGCTAAAAATTAGTTTAGATAGTTTTGGTATAAATCATAATAAATACATTTTCCAACACATTTCCGAATCTCGTGAGTTTTTCCTCAGCGGTTTCTCAATTGACGTTTTAATGCTAATTTTATACATTTTAACCCAAACACTGTGTAGCAGACTTTATGTCCTAAGTAGAAATTTGACATGAAATTTAGTTTATGACAGCGTTTGCCGTGGACCAATGGGAAATTAGGAACAGCATCGCGGTAAATTATATTAGCAATATATATTAGCAATCGCCAAGGCGGTCCTTTCCTCTCATAACTCGTATGGTTTAATAAAAACCTCTGAAATTTCTGATGTCAATGTTTTCACTACATTCAGATTTCACACACACTGTGCTGTGAAACGGCTAGCTTGCTAGTTGGGTAATTTAGCTAGCTAATGTTTTCACTATGAATACTTAGCTAGTCATTTACAAACCTGAAATAATTGGTGTAGATTGTAGCCAAACCTGCACAGCTACGAAACTCTCGCATGGTTAAACCTACGTTCACACTAGCAGGAGCTAGCTAGGCACTCGTGGGCGTGTCTGAAACATGCGCCACAGGACTGGTCCGAGGAATCATTTGAGCCAATCGTTTGGATTTGATGCTTTACCTTCTGACCAGGTAAGGTGTGTGTGTGTGTGTGTGTGTGTGTGTGTGTGTGCTGTACAATCGTAAAAATATTTTTATTCATGCATTGATTTATCATTTTGATTTTGACAGCTTCCTCTGCAATCAAAGACGCGACAGAGAGACGTAAAGCCTCTCCCGCTTCGCCGGGGTTGAGACAGAGCACATGGAAGTCAAGCGAGATGAACGGCGAGATGGATGGACGGATGAAAGGGGAAGGGGTTACTAACATGTTTAATAGGAAGCAGGTGCTGCCTGCAGCCATGCACACTCATGAATATTTAACAATTTGAGGAAACATCAATCAGCACCATGTCTGTTTTAGAGCGCAAAATGCAAGCTGGGAAATTTGTCTAATGAATAATGTAAAACTCAGGTATGTTCTCTTACAGAAACGCCAGATTCGGACACAAGTGCTGAGTTTCCTTCACGGTCTGAAAGGTGGAAAGTTCAGCCTGATTCATTACACATTCTGGCTCAAATCTACTTACCTCTCACTAGTTAAGGCAACTATTTCTTTCTTATTTCTTACTCTTAACAGTGTTTTACCCACAATGCACTGAGAAAGTGGCTACAAATTTGCCTAGTTAGCCTAATGACTCAGGAATCAGATTATCATCAGAGTATTTCTTTCTCCCTTGAATCAATAAGCATTTTTTTTTATTATTATTTTGAACAAAACTAGATTAATCAACAAATCAACAGTTTATGTGTGTTTTGTCAGAAGTATTGGATCATATAATACATGTTCATTAGCTTGCTTACTGATCAGCTTATAAAATTAGTATTAAAAATGCCGTTATTGACAAACGCCTAATAAAAACCTTTTTGGTTGTGTTCCATAGCTGGTTTTCATGAAATGAATTGTTTGCTAGTTATTGAATTATACACGTTCATTTCCTTTTGAAACAGGAAGTTAATCCAAACTCATCAACAGGTGACTTTTACACTGTGTTTTTTTAAAAAAAGTTTTTAATAAGATGTGGTCACAAATTCATATCAAGGCCATGAGTTAATATTTTGAGGCCATAAACGTATGACAAACAGGAAACTGAATGGATTTGCCATAATATGGATTTAAATATCATGATTTAATTCTGTCTGGAATTTGAAAGATATTTAAAAATCAGCAAATGTTTACTTGTTGCGCTAAAGGAGTGGTGGACCTCGTGTCCGTTTGATCCCTCATCTAAAAAACTTCACAGAGTCCTTAAAAAAACGACAGTGTAGAGGGCAAGTCGAGGGTAAAAAACAGTACTGGAATGTAACCCTGACTTTGAATTTAGGACCTAAGGTCTATCATGCAAATATCTGGAAGTAATTTGTACGTAACCCTTGTCATGAGGTTGATCAATGGCGTTGCCACCAACATTAACAGCGTTCAGTTGAAAATAAGGAGGGTTAAATCGTTTAACTCGGAGTGCCTTTGAAACATATGCGAGCTATTATCTGCTATCATGGGGTCTTAAAACAGTCACATCGACCCGATGCCTTACCTAAAGGCCACCGTGAGCTGATAAAGTAATCAAACTGCCGTTAAAGTGTCCATGAAATGAGAACGAGTGAATCAGAAATGTTGTGAATGCACATAGTGTAGTGTAGTGTAGTGTAGTGTAGTGTAGTGTAGTGTAGTCAGACTGGTTCAAGCTGACAGGAAGGCTACAGGAATAAATAAAATAACCACTCTGTACAACCGTGGTGAGCAGAAAAGCATCTCAGAACATGCAGAACCTTGAGGTGGATGGGCTAGAACAGGAATCTGGGGCTACAGTGGGCACAGACTCGCACAAACAGGCCAGATGAAGATCGGATAAAGACCAGGCAACTAATAAAATAGTGAATATCAGTTTAATAAGGAATTCTTTAGGATGTTATTATCTGTCTCCGCTCCTGCCAGTAGACATACAGAGGATACGCAGACATGACGACGTTATATATGACATTTCATATCAATCCTTCTGATGCATTTCTTGGACATCAGAGATATTAAGAAAGCATAATTTTACAGTAAAAGGTTTTCTTGTGGAGTGCTACGACTTTCCACATGTAATGATGTTGATGCTGTGGGCTTGTCCCGCCCAGCAAGTGATCTGATTGGCCTGCTTTCTCGTGACGTATCGTAGATGAGCGCTGATTGGATCTCTCTGTAAAGTTGTCCTGTCATATTAGTTTACAGACTGTGATTTAAAAAAAACTTTACATTTTTGGAAATATGTGCACAAAGCTTTAGCGCCAACATTCTCTACCATGTGATATTTTGGATGTAGATACATGAAATGGGGTCTGATGAAATCCACTACTGTCTCACACTTCTACCTTTGACACAGTAATACATCCTCAGTCTTTCACTACACTTTTTGCACTTGCTTACTGACGTCTATAATTCCCGTGAAAAAAAGGAATGGATGTAGCAGGCCTCGTCACAAACGAGCAAAGTGTGCACTTCCTGTCCTCTCATAGTAAATCCCTAAAACATCCAACTTGGAAAATTAGCCTCATGGGTGAAATATATAAAAAGGCGGTGTGGATGTGAGGTGCAGGTCCCTTCGTTTGAAGCCTTCTGAAACAAAACCACTTGAAAAATGAAAACAGGACGTAACAAAGAACCTTAACATTCGTCATCTGGCTGGATCAAAATAGAAATAATACAAGATCTAATAAACCAAAGGTAACGAGTAAGAGTGGACAAGATTTTAGCGGTACATTAGCACATCATCATATCTACTGTCAGATTTTGAGTCAGTAATGTGTTCTTTTTCATCGCGGAAAAAAAATAGATCAAAGACACAGTTATTTGTGGAATCAGGTTTTGTAAAATCCTCTAACACCAGCGGGTCTAAACAAAATTCCCACGTTTTCACCACAGAAAACCAATAAAAGGAGTAAAGGGAGATCCTAGACATTTTACAAGGTCTCGAAAGTCTCGTAATGAAAAATGACTTATTTATTTAAACGTCAATCGCAGCAAAGGAACACGGATGAATTCTGCATCTGGCTGGAGATTTACAGCATTGCAGAAGGATGGACGACAGACATGGGAAGTTTAGTACACACAAACAAATCTGAAGACTTATTATTATTATTATTATTAGTAGTAGTAGTAGTATTATATATTTTTTTTCCTTGACCTGTTCCTGGAAGACCCCAGAGTTTGTTTGCATCCTAATCAAATCATGAAGACCAAAGAGCTATCCAAGTCCAGGACAAAAATACGCCAAAAGCTGAACATCGAGTAGAGCATCGTTAAAGCCATTATTTAAAAAAAACCACAGCTACAACCGAGGCTCTGCCTACAGACGGCCATCCAGCAAAAGTCAGCGGTAAAGAGGTGATTATTCAGAGAAGCAACCAAGAGAAAAAAGGAAAACTCTCGACATGATGCTTCCACCACCATGCTTCACAGTAATACTGATTCCATTTCAGTCCCAGGTGGTAACCCTGAACGCATTTAGTTAGCTATAGTCACTTATGTCAATGACTAATCAGTTAATTATAAACGTTTAGGATGTTACTAAATGTTTTATCCACTGAAAGCATATGGTGGCACACAATCACACAATCTTCGATTTCGAATTTTCGATAGCTTGCATGGCGGCCGTTTTTAACTCACCACGTATCAGCAAAATAAATCAGTAGTCATTCTCCCAGCTACAAGACATTCTGCTGTATACAGCGAGGTTAGAAGCAAGTTATTCTTTTAACTGAAGAAGATGCGGTGCTCCAGCTACCAGATTCTCTCCGTTTTATTACCTTAATGCCAAAGTAATTGAAGACCAAAAAAAAACATGGAAAAAATTCAATTAATAAAGCAAATATAAAGTATATAACAATGTTTAATAAAGTTTTGAGTAGAGGAAACATTGTGAAGACAAAACATTAAGCAACCTGATAACTTTTCTCCTCAGGAGATCTGTTCTGAGGAATTCTGCTTTTCATTTAGCGCTCTGTGTGTGTGTGTGTGTGTGTGTGTGTGTGTGTGTGTGTGTGAGATCTCAGTTATTAACACAGCACCCGGCACATTCCAGTCGTCTTTACTAAACGGCTTCATGCGGTACCAGAGTTTTGCCTCCCTCAAGGTAAATCGTACACACACACTCCTACACACACACACACACACTCCTACACACACACACACACTCCTACACACACACACACACACACACACACAGAGTCCAAAGAGAGGTGGGTTATGATGATATATGATCTATATAGTGATATAAGGCCTGCACAAATTTAAGAAGAAAAAATTTTAATGGCACAAACTCAGCATTGTTGTGTTACTGCAGGATCGGCGTAATATCACGACTGACTCCAAATCCCAAAATACACCATCAACACTGTCGGTTTCCGGCGTGCAACAGCACTGACACCTAGCGTTTGTGTTTTTGTTTGTTGTTTGTTTGTTTTGTACTTGCAAGTTTTCTGAGAGCATAAGAGTTTGATAAGAGGTCTGAGGTTCAATAGCTGCTAAATTGAGCTAGTGTGGTGAAAAAGTAAAAAAAAATACATAAAAAGGCTCCAATACTCCCATCCGGTAATCAGCAGCGACTGAGATCCAGCAGCAGGTGAAGGAACGAGGTGGATTACTGCTTTTCTCACTTACCACATGCTTTTGGAGGAAGTAGAAAAGCTGTCTTTCGGTGAGTGTGTTCCTGTGCGTGTGTGTGTGTGTGTGTGTGTGTGTATTGTAGTCTCATCACTGCCCAGTCCAGAGCACAGACGCTCCCCTTTGCAGGATCAATAAAACACATCTGTCTTTCTTTATATATGTATATACGGCATCTCCACTGTTATAACACCTACAGCAGATACATTCCAACTGTGAATGAATTTCAGAGGGGCGTCAGTGAGGGCTGGAATGGAAAAGAAATATTTAAAAGGCTGTATTCGTGTAGGCGCCCCACATTTGATCAGAGTATGCTAGGAAATGCGTGGAAGAGCTGCCTTTTTTTTTTTACAGTAAAAATGTGCACAGGTGTTCTGAGCTCCTGTATTACCTGACACCCTGTGGAAGCCACGCCACCCCCCCCCCTTCCTTCCTCTCTGTCTCACGCTAGTGATGTTTTTTCCCGATGTTGCAGCGCTGATGCTGCATCCTCACTTTCTGTCAAGGTAAATGTTTTGAGTTCACTGAAACGTGGCGTAGCTGGGACGCGGGCCTCATGGGGGAAACGTCTGACCTACAGGACTGAATGGGTGGTGCTTGAGAGCTCGGAAAGGAAAGATCTTTCCTCACGCCAAGCATCCCATCATCCTCCTGCAAGGTCCAGACTGAGGAGGCCTCTGAGGCTACTGGAACACACACACACACACACACACACACACACATACACACTTGAGCAGTTGTGTCAGTGCTTCAGGGAAACAATTACCCAGGAGAGAGCCAGTGCCAGTGCATTTTTTCCAGCCATTATCAGCAGGGAGGCTGTTAAATTGTTCAATTCGACTTTGAGTGTTGCGATCTGTTCTCACGGCTTTAGACAAAGACGGCCTTTGTTTTTGCATTTAAGGAGAAACGAGCGAGCAGAAAATGCCTTGTTGGTCCATTGTAGGGGGCCAATCATCTAAAAAAAAAAAAAAAAAATCTCATCAGGCATCAAACACACGGGTTACATTCTTCCAGTGTGTTCCAGCATGCTCTTATTGACTGAACGCAGTGAGGACGATAAGACGTACCTGAGTTAGTGTCACCTGTGTGTGTGTGTGTGTGTGTGATTGCATCAGGAGCATGATTGTTACTACTACTGAAACCACGTGAACAGGACATTCAGATGCGCTTCAGCTGATTAAATGAACAGACCTGTAAGTAGAAGTAGAAAGACAAAAGACAACAAAAAAAGGGGGAAAAAAGGGGGTTGTTCTTGTATTTTTAATTGTCTAAAAGAATTTATTCAAGAATGAAGCCAGGTTTATCCTGGTTTGGATCACAGCTGATCCGGAGTATATCCCGGGAACACTGGGATCGAGACGGGAATACACTCTGGATGGGACACCAGTCCATCGCAGGGCAACCACACACACACACACACACACTTTCACACACTCATTCTGCAGTCTGGATCAATGTAATTAGAGTGAAGGGGAGAAAAGTGAAGGTCTGGTAAGAGCCATGCAGCCTCGTGTGCAACTCGGTGTTTGGTGTTTGTCCATCCGTGGGCAGCGAATCAAACAAATCCAGGTGAACTTTTGACTTTTTTTTTTTTCGGTAATCACATTTTCAACACACTCTATTTTCTAGGGAAATTGAATTTAGCTTTGAGTGATCCGGGACCTTTTCAGAAGCCTGTGTAGGGGGAAAAAAATGCAGAAAGGAATCACCGATAACATCAAAAAAAAAAAAAAAGATTAAACCCTGAACCAAGATGTTTTGATACGGGAGAATGAAAGTCAGTCCATGCAGGGAAGAAATGACGAGCACATGATGGTAGAGCTGAGACACATTATGTATACCGAAACTACAGGAAGGAGGAAATATGTAGTGTGTTCTTTATGACTTTTACAAAATTTACATTCATTCAGTGAAGCTACAGCTCAGTATAATACTGCTTGGATTGCTAGTACAGCCAGCTTGCTAGTGCTAATCTGCCAAACCTAGCACTTAGCATAAACTTTGTTATATTTAATAGTAATAATTAAAACTGTCAGATCATTTCATGTAAATCAAAATGGCCTTTACATCACACAGTGAGTGATTTTTTTTTAAAGGAAGTTTTAAAGAAGTGTATTTTTTGTAAAGGAAATGTGCCCACGGTTTGAAGGATAAGCTGACCGAGCACTCATCTGCTACCTCTGACAGCTCACTTTATGTTATTTCATAAGTTTATCCAGAAAAATTCTCTCCTTGAGATAAGCAAAATAGCTGATTAATATCTTGTCTCCTCCGAAGTCTTCCATTCTTACGTGAGAAGGATGAAGAGGACTGCAGAAAGTGTGTGAAGAGCGCTTCAGGGAACCCCATCCACAAGCCATGGCAGTGCTTTTAAGTCTTTTTAATGGATCCAATCCCTCAATCCTTAACAGTAGCAATGTGCCACAGGCCTCCTGGAGCTGCTCACCAGCCAGACAAACATGGTTTGTGTTGGAGCTAGGTCCAGAGTGTGATTGCTTCCTGCAGTGCAGAAAAGAACCAGGGCATAAAAGGTTCTTGGAATCACAGCCGGGGGTTTTTTCGGGAGAAGGAAAGAAAAAAATCTGATTCAGGGAGTGAAGATGGTGAGTGCTTGAGGGCTGCACAGCAACATAATCTAATAGAGATGTAGTGTTACTCAAGAGTCTGTTAGCAGCTCGGAAATGTTTTCTCACCAGGCCAAAAGTTCACCGTTTGAAGCCTGATCCAACTGATCTGTTAATCACCAAGCCATCCATAAGTATGAGGTGTAATATACCTACACACTTCATCCCATTGAGAGGAAAAAAACTCCTAGACTTCATGGTTTCAGGGCAAAAAGACCTTATCTTATTTAATGCACGCTCAAAATGTTGCACAAGAAGTTGCATAATTTATTGATTTGTCAAACTGTTTATGGGACGAAGGAAGATTTTCTGAAGACACTGAGAATAGAACAGCAAGGCACGAAGACTCCTGGAAATTTATGAAGGTTTCTCTTGTCGTTTTGCTTTTTAAAAAATTTTTCATTAAGCCTTTATCACTCCATTTTTTCCCTTTCACTTTTGTGTTAATAATCCGAAAATATTGCAGATTGTTCTTTCACTCTGTTTTTGCTTTTTACTTTACTCTTTTTTAACTCTCTCTCTCTCTCTCTCTCTCTCTCTCTCTCTCTCTCTCTCATGCGTTGGTTATTATACTCCACATTCCCCAGCACGGGAGATTCAGGTGAAGAAACATATCATATTTAATATCTTCACTTAGCCTTCAGCTTCACCATAAGGTCAACAAATAATATCTAATCACATTCTTGCCCTTTTCCCCTTCAAGACAATTTAATAAATGATACTGAAACGTCATCATTTTTTCCCCTCTTGCCCTGAGGTCATCGTCAGGAAGATCAGACACCCGTCTCCGAATATAAAGATTTTCACTGATCGACCTACACGTTCACTTCTGGAGTATTACTTACTAGCATGAGCATTAGCATTAGCATTCTTATACAGTCTTGAACTTGTAGACTGATTGTGAAACGCAGTGATTAAAGCTACAGTCAATCTTTGTACGCAAATTTCTGATTTTGTAAGCAATTGGATTTCAAAATTAGCTTCTTTGCCAGATCTGGCTATGTTTAAATTCTGTTTATGCTCCATTAGTTAGCAACCACTAATACAACAATGTCCTCAGCCAAAACCTCGAAACAAATGCTTGAGCTTGAACTGTGCCCATTTTAGCAAAGATTTGGAATCAGTGTTAAAATCTGACAACAATGGCGTAAATAATGGCTCCAATAACACACAAAAATCGTGTTACTCATAACCTGTAAAATCGTGTGGCACGTAAGTCTGTCTAACGCTCAGAATTTCCATCAATTTTTTTTTTAATGGATAGGATCGACAACAAATCAGACTACGTTCTGTTCAAATGTAAAAATGGTGACTCTTTGCTAGTCGTCCCATGAGCCCACTGAAATCACGGGCATTTTTATATGAATAAATATGAATTTATTCACCTCGAACTTGTTCAGATCAAACTAGGGTTTTTTTTTTCCCAAGACCTAACCCACAAGTAATTTACGTTGTTTACTTCGAAACATCGCAAGGAAAGGTCACTAACATTAATGAAGACTATAACCTAATGCAAAATATTACACTCATCATGATATTCATTTTTTAATTGGAGTCCTGACTGGTCAGTTGCTCCGAGATGTGTTACCAGACTGATCTGAACCAGACACAAAGAAAGATCAGTTTTTTAAAAAAAAATTTATTTTGTACATTGACCCCATTGTAATTGTAGAAAGCCTCTGGTTCCACCACCCTGGCCTCCAGCTCCACCCAGTGGTAAGAGGAGGGTGTAGCAGGTAAGGAAATGACACGATTCATACAACAGCCAAAGCTAACTCATCGTGTGTCGATTATATTGATAGACTCCGAATAAACATTGAGTTAAATGTGTTTTAAATTCCTTAAGTCAAGATTGGCTTTAGGGCATACCACCACCTCTCGTGCCTTACAACCAGAAGCAGCATCTTTATTTCCCCAAGGGGTAAGATACAAAGCCCACTTCATCACAGGAGCCCCTGCGGGATCAACAAGTACCGCCAATAAGTCTGGCTGGATCAATGAAGTACCCTTTTGCTGATTTCCCTGAGCATGTGGCCACACAAAGTGTTTGTCTGACCATTCCATGCTGCTCATACTTCACACTACTTGGTTGCTCCTCTAGGGAAACCATTCAAGGTTCTATATAGACTATAACAACCCAGTGACTTGAATCAAAAATGAAACGTGTCAGATTGTGGCAGATTCAATAGCATCACCAAATATCACATCTTATCGTGTTATCACCCCTATCTACAACCGAGTGTTTCCCTGTCAGAAGTGGGTCCAAGCAAGGAATTAAAGAACCACTGAAGAACTGCTTCTTCTAGCTCTACTCCTGTGAAAAACAGGAAATATTCTTAACTAAACCTGGTAAAGTATGGAGTAGCACACAGCTCTTCTGTCTTAGATCCCTGAGAAAATATAACAATAACTTCCACTACTATGCTGAAGACCTTCAGCTGCATGTATCTGCTAGACCAAATGAATTTTCCCAGGTTCGTAGGTTAGAAAATGCTTTAGACACCGAAATGCTAGAAATAAACACAGTATGAGCCACTGTGCCATGACTGACAGCAATGTGCCTGTGTGTGTGTGTGTGTGTGTGTGTGTGTGGTCTGTTGTAGTGATGACATTTGAAAAGAAGCTCTGAAATGATCTGAAAGTGTCCAACACTGCCCTCTATTGTTCATCAGCATCTAGTACAAGCTAAATAATGTTACTGAAATGGCTGTGATTATACTATATTATCACTTATACTATTCAATTCAATTTTATTTGTACAGAGCTTTTAACAATGGACATTATCACAAACGGCTTTACAGAAATGAAACTATGATAAGCACAGGTTGATGACAAATGACCTGCTGTTTATTCAGTGTCTGACTGCTGAACATCCTCTTGCCACACTATTTAAAGCAGCTGTTTGAATTAGAAAGATATTCTGGGGCTCTAGTGTAATACTTACGTAGCCATGTGGGTTGGCCCAAGTTCTGCCTCTGGTCTCTGGTCAGGCTGAGGCTGGGTTCTGTCGCAATCCTCAAACTTACACTGAAGGGGAGAAAAACTGGTGGAAAATGCTCTTGCTCCAGGCCCCCAAAAAGGATAGAGCCGGTCCTGTGTGCAGCCTCCTACTCTCAGTGGGGGGAAAAAACGGTACAGGAAGTGAGAAACGTCTCCCTATTAAGCGCATAAAGCAAGTTGTGGCCTTGTTTTTTTGTGAGTGCTGGATATAATAGATCTTTATTTCTCACTCCCTTGACTCTAAACCAGAGGTGCCAAACATACGGGCTGAGGGCCGGGATTGGCCTGATAAAGGTTCTAATCCGGCCCAATAAATGAATTTAGAATCCATGTTCTAAATTAAACTCATCTCGTGGACCATAATTAAATTGAAAGATTAGAAAAATGAGCTAGTCTCTGTTATTCCACTAAAGGCCAAATTAGAGCAATAAACTCAGGGCCATAAACTCGGATATTGAAATGTGCTGAAGCATTGACCTTGTAACCATGCCTCTTTTTAAAGGAGGTTTGAAATTGAGGGGTTTCACAGAAAAGGGTGCGAATACTTATGCAATCACAACTTTTTCACATTTTATTTTATTTGTAAACTATTTTGCAGACTATATTGAAAAAGTGTGATCTCTGTGACTTTAACCGTGGCATGGTTGTTCGTTGCAAACAGACTGATTTGAGTATTTCAGAAACTGCTGATCTCCTGGTATTTTCACCACACAGAATGGCGCAGAAAACAAAAAAACATCCAGCGAGCAGTAGCCCTGCGAGCTAAAACACCTTTTTGATGGGAGAGGTCAAAGGAGAATGGCCAGACTGGTTTGAGCTGACAGGAAGGCTACAGTAACTCAAATAACCACTCTTTACAACCATGGTGATCAGAAAAGCATCTCAGAACACACACCTTGAGGTGGATGGGCTACAACAGCAGGAGACCACATCGGGTTCCTCTCCTGTCAGCGATGAACAAGAAAGTGAGGCTACGGTGGACACAGACTCACCCGAACTGGACAGTTAAGGATTGGATAAAGACCATGTGATGTTTCTTCAACTTCTAGTTTGATGTAGTCGGATCACGAGCCTGTAGACTCCAGGAGGATTTGGATCTAAATGTCAGGACTGGAACAGGAGACTATGTCCTCTGAATGTGGGGTGGAATCTTTGGCTTCCTTTGAGTGTAGGATCTGGGATGGGATTTAGGAGGGAGAGGTTGGGATGAATGAGGGTAGGATGTGTGAGGGATGATATCTGTGAGAAAGGGGCTTTGGGATGAATAGGGGAGAGGGTTGAGATGAATGAGGGAGGGGGATGAGATGTGGGAGCTGATTGAGATGACCTTCTTGGACTTCTTCAGGATGCTCATTGCATGTCCCAGCATCTCTCCTCAGGACTATATCCAACCCGGTCAATGAAATATTGCATCCTACCCCCATGAATCAAGTATCTCTCTGACGGTTGGAGCGTTGGTTGTTGATCTCTCATATGCAATGGGATGTTCAAAAATCACATATGGGTGTGATGGTCAGGTGGCCAAGGTGGAGGGGTGGGATGGTTTGCTCAAGCTTGGAAAACTTCTTGATGTCTGTCTCAAGTACTGGCAGGATTCAAGGAGAATGGGTTCTCTACATTGAGGGAGGTTAAATATAAGCATGAGTGGCCTCCAGTCATGGGGTTCTTGGAGACAGGATGGTAAGAGATGGTGGTTTCAGTTGGTTGTGATGGTAAGTATACAGTATATAACTAATGGATACTCAGCTCCTTGGAGCCATTGGTGCCACTATTCCAATGCTAGTACATTTTGGGCTAGAGTATGGCTCCTGCCCCAGTTTTAGAGGAATGTACATCAAATATGAACAGGTTCGAGAAGTTAACATGGATGACTTTGGGAAAGTGAGTAATTAAATTAAATTACTCAATTCCCTGAAATCCTCCACACAGTCATGCTAGACCCTCTTTAGGTGATAAACATTTCTTCTTTAGGAAACATGAAAAGTTTCTTTAACTTATCTGAGACGTTCGCCAGACATGAGAAAGTTGTCTTGCTATGTGGCTGACTAGAGCAGAAAGCGAGCTTTTCCATAAGAAGGTGATAAAAGATCTAGTATGCTGTGTAAACATGTATTTATTGTTATTATTTTTAATTACTTTAATTAAAAAATAATTTTATTATTTTTACAACAGAAAATGGTCTACCTTTTTGGTACCATATTGTTTAGGTCTTTAATACTGTATGTGTGTACTATGGATTGTAATAATCCTTAAAATGGTGTGTGTGTGTGTGTGTGTGTGTGTGTGTGTGT
>CM040979.1:508029-552349 GCA_022985145.1 Pangasius djambal
CAAAGCGTCGGATGCAGTGGTGTAAAGCGCCGCCACTGGACTCTAGAGCAGTGGAGACGCGTTCTCTGGAGTGATGAATCACGCTTTTCCATCTGGCAATCTGATGGACGAGTCTGGGTTTGGAGGTTGCCAGGAGAACGGTACATTTCGGACTGCATTGTGCCGAGTGTGAAATTTGGTGGAGGAGGAATTATGGTGTAGGGTTGTTTTTCAGGAGTTGTGCTTGGCCCCTTAGTTCCAGTGAAAGGAACTTTGAATGCTTCAGGATACCAAAACGTTTTGGACAATTCCATGCTCCCAACCTTGTGGGAACAGTTTGGAGCGGGCCCCTTCCTCTTCCAACATGACTGTGCACCAGTGCACAAAGCAAGGTCCATAAAGACATGGATGAGCGAGTTTGGTGGAGGAACTTGACTGGCCTGCACAGAGTCCTGACCTGAACCCAATAGAACACCTTTGAGATGAATTAGAGCGGAGACTGAGAGCCAGGCCTTCTCGACCAACATCAGTGTGTGACCTCACCAATGCACTTCTAGAAGAATGGTCAAACATTCCCATAAACACACTCCTCAACCTTGTGGAAAGCTTCCCAGAAGAGCTGAAGCTGTAATAGCTGCAAAGGGCCGACTCCATATTAAACCCATATTAAGGCAGACGTCCCAAAACTTTTGGCGATATAGTGTATTTACTCTGTGTGTGTAATTACAGCAGCGTATTGTTGCCACAAGCAAAATAAAAAAAAAAAGTGTTATTCTGAGAAAAGTCGTTATTACAAGAAAGGCATCTCATTACTGCAAGAAACATCTCGTTGTTATGCGAAAACAATTTTGTTACAACAGAAAAACATCTTGTAATAAAATGCTTTCCTCGTAATAACGAGATGTTTTCTAATAGTAACAAACTGCTCTTCTCGTGCGTCAGTTCTGTTCAGCAGTGCACGTGCGTGCATTCCTACGCATGCGTGTGTGTGTGTGTGTGTGTTTTGCATGCATCCTATACCAGGCATGTTTGCAGTGTGTGCAGTAATGTGGTGTGTGTGTGTGTGTGTGTGTGTGTGTGCATATGCACGAGGGCCCGCGTGTAACAGTATTTGCGGCGGGTGTGTGATCTGAGGTGTAAATGAGAGATCTGTTTGAGGCACGTAGCTCGCGTGACGTGCAGACTGAAGGAGGCCAATGGGCCGCGCGCACGCGAGAGAGAGAGAGAGAGAGAGAGAGAGATGGGTTCAGTTTCATCTGTAATCCACTAATCCCTTTTAGGCTTCATCACAATGAATTAATGCATTAAAATTGCGTCGATTGCATGGTTCATTCCCGCGTTGTGCCCCGCCCCCACCGGCCCGGTTGCCTCGCGCGCGCCCCCTCTCTTAATTGGCGCGCGCTGTGCACGTACCGTCCCCGGTTTTTTTTTTTTTTTTTTTTTTTTTCCCCTCCTTTTTTTTTTTTCCTTTTTTTTTTTTTTTTGTGCCGCATTCTGTCCCCCGTTCGCGTCAGAGGAATGAAAAGACACACGGCCGAGATGCTCACGGTGAGTGTCGCGCGCGCGCGCGTTCTCGCGCAGTTTCGGCTCGAGACGATCTTTCAGGGGGTTTTCGAGTCATCTCCATCATCTTCCATCATCATCATCATCTCCATCATCTCCACCAGCACGAGGTAGGACGCACTGAAATCTGCGCGTGCATACGTGTGCGCGCTTTATTTATTATATTCATTATATTTATTTATTTATTTATTTATTTATTTATTTCTTCGCTTTGTATGTGCGCGAGTGCGAATGTTTGCATGGATTTAATTTTCTGCACATGCTGAATTTAGCTCTGTGCACGCAGCGCTGTGAGGAGGGGGACATGCACTTGTTAAGTGCAATGCAGGACAGTGCAGCACCAGCACAGCAGAGGTGAACCATCTTATCTTTTCCTGAATACATTGTGCATTAAAAGAAAAAAGAAAGAAAGAAAGAAAAAAAGCATGGACATTTGCACAAGTTTGCGTTTCATCGTGGTGCATTTCAGCAGCTTGCCAAAATCCGAGCCAGAGCCACCAGAGACAAGCATGCATTTATTAACAGCACATTCTGGAAGAGGACATTAGATTATAGAGGTCCTGCTGGGGGCTTCTGTTTTTATGCTAATAGACTTAATGTCTGGGCTTAAAAACAATCACACTAGGAAGAGATTGAGACTCTGACAGGCAACAATAATAATAAACAAACAAACAAATAAATAGTAATAATTATAATAAACCTCCATATTGTCTAGAAGGATGTAGAACCTTGACTCATGGTTGAGACGAACTTGCCTTCAGGTGACTTTTAATTTAGATCGGATTATTATTTATGATTTCCGTGGTTTGAATTTTGCGATTCAGGTTACAGATCTGACCTCATCAATCAGTGTACACACACACACACACACACACACACACACACACACACACATTTGCTTACTATCAAACCTCAGTAACTGAAAAGAAACCTTTCACAAGGTCAAAACTGTCAGGTATTCCTGTCTTTGTGAGGACATTTGGCTGGTCCTCACCAAGATATTCAAACATGCCTGCCTACACACACACACACACACACACACACACACACACACACACACACACAATGTTATGGGCCTGCATGTTAATGAACGCCAAACCTTATCGATGCAGTAAACACAGGAGTGTTTAAAGTCTTCACCACGGAAGACATTTCATCCGACTCGAGATGTTCTATAAGGTTAAGGTTAGGTTTAGAGACAATAACGATATCATAATAATAAACTGTATTTATACGGCACCTTTCATACCTTTAAAATGCAGCTCAAAGTGCTTTACAGTGTGAAGCAGGGCTGGGCGATATATGACACAAATATCATATCACGATACTTGATCCTATATGTATCAAGATATATATGTTACGATGTTTAGTAACAAATTTAAAACAAAATATGGAAAAAAAAATTATGTTTACAATGTCTATAAACGTTTATTGCTTTAAACTGAAATGGATAAAAAAAAATTCGAATAAATAGTAAGAATTTCTAATAATAATTAAAAATGAAATCATTTGAGACTGGGCACGCTCGCTTTCTGTCACAGTAAATTGAGAATGTTTTGAGTTCATTCATGTGAAATTAAATCCATCAGTGTATGTTGGACTTTATATTTAATACTGTATTTAACATCAGTTAACTATATTTATTAGGGATGCCACCAAAAGTTTTAGACAAAAATGGCACTTCTGGGGTTAAAGAAAAGATTTAAAGAGTTGAACAAAGTGTCCACAAAGCGTCAAATCCAACACTTTACAAATAATGTTAATGATAATAACGCTGTTTTTGTTTTTCCTCTTCTGTGGCAGCAGCACAACTGTGAAAATGTCGGACACTAGACAACTGATCTGTAAAAAAATTATATCGAATATGTACTGTTGCTTTTTAAAAAAAAAAAAAAAAATCTGTTTACTGCACATTACTGCAGAATCACCTACAAATCCACCATCCTGCTGAGTTTTCACGGTTGGCACTGCCAGCAAGCAGTTCCCGACCGCACAGCTAGTAATATTATTACACCCTCCACTACTCTCTTAAACCTGAAATGGTGGAAATGCTTGTTTTCCTGTTTTCCCAAGACAACCATTTCAAAGGAGCTCACTTGATCTGCATGAAACAGTATGAAACTAACAAGGTCCAGCCCCTGATGTCCTCTAGCTAGCTAGCTAGTCACGGCCATGCTTCTGATAGTTATTAGCTGATTTGATTGGTCCCTCGAATGAATGGTTAACAAACAATTTGGGAACATCTGAGCTATTTCTCAGGAGCTAGATGATTGAATGTTGATAGTTAGTAACATATATTGCCTATCAATTCATGTAACATTAGCTAGCTAAATTTAACCATGGTGATCAATCAAACAGCTAAAGAGAGACACATTTCAATGAATTTGTAAATTTAATGTCATTAGTCAGAGAGACAGCATTTCCAGCTGTTTCCAGTGAGGACAGGCGAGTAGCTAGCTATCCAAGAGCCGCCTCCTGAATGATTCGCATGGGTGGGAGGGATGATCACCTGTCAGTCAGAGCAGCACTAACCAATCGAGGGGATCTGTGTGCAGAAGGCAACAGTAAGCACTTTCCTCAGCATGTGTTACTCTGCCCTATGATGCTGCATGAGCAGCAGTTCGAAAAGCAGTCTCGAAGTTGCAGCCAGTGCGTGGGAGCTGGCGAATCACCAGAATGGGAGAAAAATTCAATCAAAATAAAAAAATAAAAAATAAAAACCATGTTTTCCCATCCTCACAAAAACAGTGGAATTTGAATTTTAATTTTTCTCCACCTTTGAGTTTTTTTTTTTTTTAAAGTTCAGATGTCAGTGACCCTAAACACAAAATATCCAGATATGTGTGGACGGGATCATTGATTAATCAAACGCAGTTATGCTGGTGTCGTTTGGTGCATTTTGTAAAAAGCAGAGCTCCCTAATGTGCAATACGCTGACTGCTGTATTAATAGGTTTGAGCTTTAACAGGAGAAGACTGAGGTCTCTATTCATTAGAGACAGTATGATAAAAAAATATATATAAATCCATTTGAATGAAAGAGTCTTGAAGGTCACATATCACATCAACCTGTGATGAGCTGAACGTAAATGTATAGTTCGGTCCAAAAGTCTGAGTCTGAGAACTTTTTACATTATCATTCATCAAAAACTAATCCAAACTTTGATTTTTTTTTTCTTATTCATTATTACTTATTTCTTATAGTTATTACTATAACTGAGACAATTTGAGTAATGACATGAAAAATGATCTCAATATCCTGTTCACACATCATTTACTTTATTATTTCCAACTTCAGTGGAGCCATGTACGCTCTCCGAGCCACTACCACCTGATGGTGACTCACTTCTCTGTGCGTTTAGACGTTATTATACCACGACGCTGTTCACTTCTCGAACCTGTAGGTGCGGATTAATTCTCTATAACAGCAGCTCGGAGAGCAATAGCATAAATGATAGGTTTATATTAATAGGCTAGCTCATCATAGTTCGTCATCGTTTCTATAGTAACAGCTCCTTCACAGGGACGTTTGATGTAATTTAAGCTTAATTAAAAAAAAAGATGTCGTTATTCAACAATACCATATAATTGCTGATATGGTGAAGTTTCCTGTAAGTAGATGTTTATTTAACATTTATGGAAGGAGTCTCAAGCGTCAGCACTTTGTAAGTTTTCCGCCACAGGAAAGTTTACGCTTTGCGGTTTCTCGGTAACACGAAAAGCTGCAGTTTTATCTTATTAACTTCACAAGAGAGGCTGGTGAAGGCTTTATAGCTGCGGTAACATAACCGATAACTCCATTCATTTACACTAAGAAAAAAGCATGATGTGCAATTCACTGATAAATAAAAAATTTTTTTATTGTTGACACGTTGCTGTGGTGTAACAGGAATAAAACACTCAAAGACAAACTGTTCTTGGAAAATGATGAGTTTTCTAGTGGCAACAGTAACTCCGCTTCATATCACACTCCTCATCGTGGATTATTTTCCTAGAACATACATCCCCAAGTGTTTTATTCCTTACTTGGCTCTACTGATTTCAGCCAAGACCAATACACTCTTGTTGGAATTGTTTTAGTGAAGAATGATGAAATCTTGAGAAGTACCTTTTGATAAGATTGTATTGATTTTTTGAGAATTGGTGAAATAAAAACAGTTCTGACATTTGGACCCGACTGGCGAATATTGTCCTAGAACTACGAGCCTAGCGAGACATTTCTAGGGGCTGCTGTGGACGTGAAAGGGCAGAAACCATGACTTACGGCACAAACCTCACCTCATTCAAAGAAAAAAAAAAAACCTGATGGTGTTTCGACTCCACTGAAGCACAGTAGACATAATTCTTTCAAAGTGCCTCCTCTCACGCCTCTCTCTCTCTCTCTCTCTCTCTCTCTCGCTCTCTCTCTCTCGCTCTTTCTTGCTCTCTTTCTCTGAACTGCAGGATGATCATTCTGCCTGGAACTAAGCCAAAGAAGTGACTGCGTCATCGCTCTTGCTGTCCAAACAAGGGCGAACAGATCCAAGACGGCACCTCGTCATGAGCAGGAACAAAGGCACCAACCCAATTGGCAAACACGCCGTCTATCAACCTGACGCAGTCCAGCTGGAGTAAGACGAATTTTTTTTGCTTTTCTTTTGGGATTTCTGTTCTTTCAGTATCAGCAAAATGTCAAATCCGGAGGAACCAGTATGGCTACCTGCTCGTCTGTCCTGGCTGAACCTGAGTACGCTGCTTCGGATCTTCATCCTGGCTTCAGGGGTAGCAGTAGTCACTTGTCAGCAAGTCCAGTACACCACAGTCACAACAAATTATGGTAAACTCCGTGGGTTTAGGGCGGCATTGCCCAGCGAGATCCTGCGCCCTGTGGAGCAGTATCTGGGCGTACCTTATGCCATGCCCCCTACAGGAGAAAGACGGTTCCAGGCACCTGAACCACCAAATTCCTGGTCTGGCATCAGGAACGCCACCCAGTTTGCCCCTGTTTGCCCTCAGTTCCTGGAGGACAGATTCCTGTTGAGTGACATGTTGCCTGTTTGGTTCACGGCTAATCTGGACACGGTGGCCACTTACGTACAAGACCAGAGCGAGGACTGTCTGTATCTGAACATCTATGTGCCTACAGATGAAGGTAAATTCTACATTCTTTGTGAAAAAAAAAAAGATAACTCTCAAACTCTCAAAGATTGTTTGGCGTCAAATGGTTCTACTTACCATTCTGTACCTTTGGAGAGCCAGATGAGTGTACGAGGGATACTATGAGGGATTGCATCTTTTACCTGAGTCTCCTAACATGCCTAATGTCTGTTTTGGTCATTTGAAATAACAAATATGCAAGTTGGACAATTTCTACCAAAAACTAAAAAAATAGGTCATTTTGGGAGCATAGAATTTGGGCCGTAATTTAGAATTGGTGATTTTAGGTCCAAAACTTACAGCAATATTTACGTAGGGAAAGTTCCTTGTATTCAGACACAGCTTACGCCGCTGCTTAAGTCAGTTTCAGAGTATTAAGATGACCTGTGTGTAGTTCACGTCTCAAAGGTTGCCTCCAAGATTTTTCTTGAGTAGAAGTGTCCGAGACGGGGATTGTCAATAGCGTCTAGACCACTGCCTTTAAACACAAACACTCACCTTTAAAACAAAACAAAAAACTCACAGATAGAAAATACATAACAAAAGCAAGAGGCAACGAAAAATGTCTAGGTTTCTACCAGTCGACACAATTTATAGCATTTCCGAATTTAATACTAATATTAAACATGAGGATGTGTATCAGAATTATGCATTGGACTCTCATAATAATCAGAAAGTATTTCAGAATGATAACTTATTTACTGCAGCAGGTTGCTTTCATTGTGGATATTCCAGTGTGGACATCAATTAAACGTTGTGTTCACTCATATTTATCTCATGTATAGGCTTTTATTTTACTTTATTTTACAGTTTTTTGATGCGTCTCATCGCTAATCAGCATTATACCCGAGTGTATCCTTTTACCAACTAGATAATTTAATATCCGGGTGTAAGCTAGCAAGGGAATGCACTAACGAGATCTCTTTTGTCAGACACTAGGGTTCAGGATGCAGCCATATACATTAAGAAGCATTAAAGTCACAGTGAATGTAGAAGTAGGACCAAGAGCTCAACTTCAGAGCATTACTGAGTACTAAACGTGTGGATTAATGTCAAGTCCAGTCAATATTTTAATAACGGTTGATGGAGGGAGGATCCCAATAGTAATGAGATAAAGTGGGGATGTGCTTTTTCTTTTAATCTGAGAACACAGTGATTTGGCGTAATTACCTGAACCAACATGATCAGCCTTTGACATTTCACTGATTTATGGTGACCTTTACTCGAAGTTTCCATTCCTTACTGGAAATAGTTTTTGTGGTCCAACAGTCAGACCAGAAGGAAATACGTCAAGGCTGAGCTGTTAGATTACAGGGCAGAGCTTTATCAAATTGTAGGTAAACTTGCCCAGTAATGTTGGCGTTGATGCTCAGAAAGTGCATGAATGATGTAAACAAAGCATGTCCTGCAGTGATGCCAAGGCACGAGTACCTGTCAGGAACTTACGGTACCATTTGTGATTTGCTAAGTCAAGGGTTTCAAGTTCGTAATCATGCCACGTTCCTTTAGGAGGTAGTTTACCATAACCATACAAAATGTACGGTTTGTCTCGTTGGATAATTTGTGCAACGAAACTTCTAGTTTCTACTCCAAAGGCATTTTGAGAAGGTAATCCACCTCGTTCGAATTTATTACATACTATTATATCTCTCGTGTGCTTCTCAGTCACTGCCTTAAATTTGCTTTATACCACAGCGCTGTTAAATCCTCAGATCTAATTGTAGTAGTAGTATTTAAAGCAGAAATCATTATGGCTGATTCCATCATGTGGCCAAGCTTATGTCATTGCTAGAATAACAACAATAATAGCCAACATTAGCTATCTTTCCAATCCAAAATCAACTTAAAAAGATCACTTAAACCAGACGCATGAACAAAATTATTATCATGTGAAAAAACGCTCAACTTCTTTCTTAAAATCAGTACTAACCTCCAGCTCCTGGATTTGTGTAGTTACTAGGGTGGATCGGTAAGGAATGAAACGCAATCAGGTGTGAATTCAGCAGAGCTAAAAGTTTGAGTAAACAGTAACACAGGAGTAAAAAGAAACCTAGAGTCCAACCCAGGTCTTTAAATACGATCGCCAAGATAGGGGAAAAGGTTTTATAAGAACCATCAAAAAGTGTGTGGATATAAATGTCTTATTAGAAAGTGTTGATAAAATTCAGACAAAGGCAAGAAACTGCAGGTTTGAATTTTACCTTCTGGATAAGAGGGCACCTAGAGTTATTTTCCGTCCACATCTTGTTTACCGGTAATCCCTAAACAGCCCCCTGCGAGCAAAGCGGAATCCATCTATATGCTAATCCATGTCTAAAAATGATCTGAAAAGTACAATCGTGGGGAGTGTGATTACATCTCTCCGCTTCATCGAAGGTCAAACACAAACTGGAGAGGGATTTCAAATTCCCCACACCGTCTAGACACCTAACGCCGCACTGTTACGACTTCCTAATGAACATTCGTAGGCATCTGCCGTGAACAGATAGGTTAAGCTCGGAGAACAGAAGCAGTGAATCAGAGTACATTAACAGATGAGTGTGTTTATTAGTCGGGATTTAGCCGGACTAACCGGCGTGCTGTGTTCCTCGGACCGAGACATTTGTTTCTGTGACTCACAAGCTGGCATGACTAAGTCTGCTCATGTAAGATGGAAGATTTTGTGTTCTGCAATGAATCTGTAGCTAGAATCATCATTTTAAGAGAAGGAATCGTCCAAGGACACTCGGCATCTGGCCCAGATTTACAGCTCCGTGTGGGCGAGTGTGTCAGTGCACAGGGGTAATGAAAGGCCTCCGATCAAGGCACTATGCAAACACAGATACTCACAGAGTCCCTAGGTGTGTGAATGTGTGTGTGTGTGTGTGAATGTGTGTGTGTGTGTGTGTGTGTGTGTGTGTGTGTGTGTGTGTGTGTGTGTGTGTGTGTGTTGGGGGGGTATTTTCACCTCACACCTAGCATTCCTGGGATTGGCTCCGGATCTACCATGACCCAGACCAGGCTAAAACGTTACACTGGTCCTCTGAGTGTGTCTGCTAGTTGGTGAAGTATGAATTGTCTGCTTCTGTGCTAGTATTCATGTGCACTAGTGTGCAAGCATGCTAGTGAGCTAGCATAGAGATAGGTAGGTCAGAATGCAAAAGTGCAAGTATACACAGCCTCTATTGTACAAGTATTCAAGAAAGTGTGCATAACTTAGTGTTCACGCATGCTAGTAGAGTGTACAAGTCTGCAAATATGCTAGAATTCAAGAGTGCAAGTATGCAGTTATGTAAATAAGCAAGTGTCCTAGTGCTAGTATACACTAGCCATTAAGACATGACACAAGTGTACAGGTATACTAGTAGGCAAGTGTAGAGTTATGTTAGTATGCAAGTCTGCTACTATACACATGCACTAGTGTGAAAGTATGTAGGTGTGTTACATGCTAGTGTACACGTGTACTATCGTGCGAGTATGCTACTCAGCTAGTACACAGGTGTATAATTATGCTAGTATGCAGATATCAAAGTGTTGTACAGTGTTATACACACTTCTATTTATTTTCTGTTTAATTTACTTCTTTGTCTTACAGAAATAATTAACATATCACTGTCTTTGCTCTTAAATAATAATTATGTCATATATATTTCAAAATTAAATTTTTTAATGGAATCAGTTGACAAATTTTGTGATCTCGAGATATATTTTTTTATATTTGGTCACTGCAGATGTAAGTGGTGACGATGAGGACGTGCTCAAGCCGGTGATGGTGTACATTCACGGTGGCTCTTATGTTGAAGGAACGGCGAACGTGATTGACGGAAGCATCCTTGCTAGCTACGGCGATGTCATCGTCGTTACAGTCAACTACCGACTGGGAGTTTTAGGTACGTACTTTAGCTTTTCTCCCAATAAGATTAGAATTCATCTCTCATTTCATATTATTTGATCAAGTGACATAAAAAAAACATACCATACGGTACCGTCTATTACTGTCAGTTATTAATACATATAAAAACATAGCTACTTATACTGTTGGTTATTTTATTATACTATATTACACTATATTATAAACATTTCGTAAGTATTATTATGACACCTTTCATCTTAGGTGCTGCATGCATTCACCTACCTGCTGAAAGCTGACTAGCTAATGGCAGCCATGTTTGTTGAGTAACCCAGTTACTGTTTAAAATACAAATAGAGCTAAGCAAAACGATGCAGTCTGCCAAATTTCAGCACGATCGGACTCCGGGATCCTTAGAAACAGCTATTTGATTTTAGCTTTGCAGGCATCCTTAAAATCTTGTCATGTAACCCAAGCCCTGCTAGCATTGATTGCCACATGATAGCCATATATATATTTATTTTATTTTTTTTTTTACAAATGTCAGCATGTTTTGGATACTTATTGAGAGTCAGATTCTGAGCATTTTGACACCAATTTTGTAAAGATATCCAAAAAAATCCTAGTCAAATATGGTCAAAATAGTGTATAGTCAAACAAATATGCTTAGTTTTATGTGCGAAGACATCAATAGCACCCCCTTTGGCCAATTTATATGAGGCTGTCAGGTACTAGTGGGTCTAGTACAAATCGCTCATGTTTTGTGACGACAGCTCTAAGTTAACCACTCAAATGCCTGCTGAAAGCTGATTGGCCAATGGAGGCCATGTTTTTTAGATAATCAGGTCGTCATCAGAAATCCACTTATGGATTAGGATAACTATGCATTGTACCAAATTTCAGCTCCACCAGGTGAAAAGTTCCTGACAAACATTGCGCTCGTCTTCAGAACCTCGTGTTTTGATGCGTAATGACTTTCAAGTAAGCACAACAGGCTATAAGGCTGGCTGTATTGGGTGAGTTGGAGACACTTCTGAGAAACACTTTATTTGCAAGCAGCCTGTGTGGGCCAAAGTGCCCAGTGAGTTCGCTAAAGCATGCACTGCTTCAGACATAGGAAGGATATCAGATTTGAGGTAAATTGGGTGGTTTTGCATCTGTCCTGTAGCTCTGTCATTTGTGAGGCTATATTGCACTAGCCTTGTGCTACTAGAGACCACTGCAACTGTCAAAACTGTATCAGCATGGGTGCAAATACTGTGTGTTTACAGCAAATCTCTATAATAAATACTTCATAATGGAAAACATGGCAGCCTTGGAGGAGTCATCTACATGCAAGTAATATCAGTATGCTGAACGTGTTGCTCGGAAAATCAAGTTAAACCCATCCATCACTTCAGTTTGAACAGGAATAACTTTCCCTGCATAGATATGATGATGATGATGATGATAATGTGATTGTTCTTCTGTTTAACACATTATCAGGTGGATTATCCACCTCTTTACATCTGATAGAAATTTGGATTGACCTCAGTCGGTTTACTCTATTCCGTAAGTGTATATGAAGGTTTTTAAACCAGATTAAGACTTCAGAGTGTAGAAAATGACAGAAAGGAAAAGGAAGCTGAAGCAGCAGCCATCCCAGAAAGCATGTACTCAGAGAGGTGTCAGTGCTTTAAAGACTGTATGTGGGCCAAGCGCCTCCCAGATGCAGGCTGATGGATAGTTTTATGCCACATTAGTTCGCGGAGATTAAACAGTACAGTACTCTTTGCTTGTGATGCATATACTAGGTAACTTGCTGTGTAAATTATCTGCTATAAAAGAACTGCACCTGCTTATCCCTGTGTGAGGTGGAGGTGGTTTGTACTGGGAGGAAGGCGTTTGGGGACGAGATAGAGGGGTAATGACTAAAGTAGCACACCTCAGCCCTGTTATTCCACCTATATTTCTGTGATCTTTCTCTCTAGTTCTCCCTGAAGAGTGAGCTGTTAATGTGCATCACTGTGAGTCTGGCAAATTAAAAGCTGAGCAGAAAGTGAGCCCGAAAACTGCAACATTATTTGTTTTGAAAAAAGTTTACGTTGCATTACATTACTGCCATTCCAAAGGAATGAAATAAAACGCTTTTTCCACTGTTGCCAAAACCCCGGAGCGATAAGGCATGGCGTCCCCGTTGCCCAAGTGTCCAGTTTTTGGCCAAACTGCAGGAACAAGATCATCAATTGCACCAGGAGATAAAGCCCTCATATTGCTTCCCACCTCTAGCTCAAAATTATTCGCCAATTGGCATGGGTCCTTTGAGGTCACACAGCGGGATCAAGAAGTCGACTTTAAGTTTTAGCAAATGGACGTGCACGGTCAGGCAGATTTGCCAACTTCCTCTCCTCAACAGTGGAGAGACAGTGGAGAGACAGTGGTGACAAAGACAGTTGTTACCAGAGGGTGCAAAAATGTCCAATCCCACTCTGATCTCACTTGAAGACAATCCCTAATCATCTCATCATTGGATGAGTTTTATCCCCTTCCTGGATGCTCAGATGTCCACGTTGAGACTCATCCCAGTGTAGTTGTGGGCAACCAGCCTAATTTCTTGCTTGAGCACAAAGTGATTTAGGGAAATTGGGGGAAATGACAGCAATGGAACTAATAGAGGAGTCACATAGTGAGTGGAACAGCAGTATTGTGCCTGTGCCTATGTTGGATGGGGCAATATATTTCTGTGTGGACTTCCACAAGGTGAATACTCTTTCTAAATTTGATATCTATCCAATGCCTCTTACTGAGGAGCCCTGGATTACCAGGCACAGCTTGTTTTAACACAATGCTGAATTTGTCTAAGGGCTATTGGCAGATTCCCTTCTTGCCAACACCTAAGGAAAAACTGTTGCAAGAAAAGTGAATAAAAGATAGCAGAAACAATGTGTCCCCAAGGTGGAGTGTCTGAGGCTGAGATTAATTTAAAGGCCACATCAGAACCTGACCTCAGCTTAAAGAAGGAGCTGTACCCTTTGTCCTATGTAGACCTAGCCTTTAAAGTAAAATCCACTAGAAGAAATGAATAGATTGGAGGATTTGGTGTAGAATGGAAGATCTAAAAAGTCACAGAATGGTGCTCCAAAACCAAATAACAAAATCTGGGTTTGTCTTGATCTAATTTGCCTAAATGAAAATGGAAATAAAACTGGCCAAGATTTTATGTGCATAAGGTGTCTCTAACTTTCATCAGCCCCAGAGCCCCAGAGCCCCATTTCCTACCTTCCTTACACCTTTTGAAAGCTGTTTTTATTTTGAATATAGTAATCACCAGAACACTTCAAGGAACAACTCACACAGATGCTGGAGTGTCTAAAAATAACCGCTGAAAAGTATCAAACTGGTTAGAAACCGATGTGAAATACAGCATCTCCAACTTCAAAAGGTGCTAGTGACATCAGCAGCAAGGCATGATGGTGAATGCAACATGCCAGTGACTCCGGTTAAATTTCTCGGTGACGTGCTGCTGGTACATTTAACTGACACAAGATGGAGACCATAAAGCTGTTACTAATGTTAAGCAATTTATGGTCAAATGTCAGGTAGTTCTCTCTTAACGTAGCACTGCTAGCGCATCCTTAAAGTACGAAATGACTCGATGTGCATCGGTGTACCTTAAGAAACCTTTAAAAATGTGCATCAGGAACATTTTCTAGCACAGGATCGCTGGTAGATAAGCCAGAGTCTCAGCAGACACACCTTTTGGGTTAGGGATGGTCATGTCTCGGCTAAAGCCCTCAGCGGATAGTGGAGGCCTGTGGACTACATATCATGAAGCATAAATAGAGCAAATTGTGCACAGATTGAAGAGGTGGCCCATGCAGTGATCTTGGCCTGTGAACAGTTTCACTGGAATGGATTCACGTAATATCATGGCAGACCTTTGTGTTTCTACCAGGTTGTACATTGTGGTAAAAAAAAAAAAATCTTCTGGTGGCAGCCACTCCCAAGAACTACTGGTAAGTGAGACTTGGAAGAATTCATATTAATAATATTATTCGATACCTGCTAACCACAGACACAAAGCTAGCTCAGATAAAAAGGGTTCAGGTTAAGGATGAGGTCTACCAACAGCTGTCCTTCCACTTACATTCCCAGTGAGACAGAAAAAAAGTCTCTCCCACCAGTGCTAATCTGATCTATACTTTGTTGATGATGTACTGATGAAGGGTGGAGGGTTCTGATTCCTGTGGGCATGCTGAAAGGAATTCTGCAGGGGCCACATAAGGAAATCTTTGCAAGCAGGCTGGAGTAAGTAGATCAAGGACAAAATGCGCCAATGTGCACGTAGAGAGTCATGATGCTTTCAGAGCCTCTGCTAATAAAACCTTTACTTCCACAACCTTGGCAGTTTTTGTCAGCGGACCTGCTCCTGTGGAATTATAGCAGGTAAATAGTAGTAGACGTGGCATGGTCAGTTCTGATCGATTTTTAGAGAAAGTACAGCAAGGTGAAGGAACACCAGGCTGTGTTATAATGGATGACACCTCAGACAATCTGGGTCACAAGTCCTGCTGAAACACCAAATGTTCAGACAGAAGCTGGGAACCTCAGGAGACACCTCTATCAGTGAAGAGACATCGCTTCAATACCGGGAAGTTCACTTGATCACTTTTACACCAGAGTTGGTGAACAGAGGTGTTCACTAAGCCCCTCAATTTGTAATCAAAAAACTCTGAAACACAAATTTTGATTTCATGGCCACTTTAAGTAATACAGATTGGCCCCTAAAATTGTGAGTGTGTTTAAAACAACATTGGAATGCACACTTTTGAATCTTTGTTCGGTGATTATTATTTATTTTGTATTTCTTTTATCGAACATCATATGAGAATTGTGAATGAGAGTTGTGTGCACTGCTTAGCTGCATGGATCAGAGGCTCATTACCACAAAAAGGGATTGCAAAAAAATAAATAAATAAATAATTGAATTGGGGGGGGAAAAAAAACTGAAGTATGCTGATGACCCTGGAATAAATTGTCAGGGTGAAGTTTCTGCATCACAAAAAAAGAGGGAATTCAATTAACCTTTATCAAGAGGCGTGTGATTTATGCTTGGATGGGTGAAGGTCACTTCATTTGCGCTCATCTGAAATCTGGCCGATGCAATCAGCCTCTCAGCACAAACGATCCATGGATTTTGTTACGTCATGACCCAGGTTATATCACTCAGGTTAAAAAACATTTTGAAAGAATTTTTTAAAACATTGATTTGGATAATCTTTTAAAATTAAGAATCATGTAACAGAATACTGCATCTTTTATACTTTTAATAGTGCAGGGTTTTATGAGTAATTGTTGTAACACAAAGTTTCATTAGTCACGGCATTAGGAAACTAACAAATCATAAACGCACAATTAATAAGCTAAGGGTAACAGCTAGCAGAGCCATATTCAGAGTTGGTGACTTAAGTACAAAATTACGTCAATGTTTCCATGGGGAAATTTCCTTGTATTCAGTATTGTATTAAGTTGACTTTCTGGGTGCGAGTAAGGAAGGAAATAGCATTTTGTTTTTCCTGTCAAGTGTAATAAAATGTAACTTAAAGGCACAAGACCATTTAAAAAGATTATTACGACGATATATGAATGAGAAAAAGGCTAGAATTGAAAAAAAAAAACTAGTAGAAGTCTAGTATGTTGCTTCATGAATATTCCTAGTTCACATTCATGACTGCAAAATTTTGTTTAATTGAGCAAAATGGCTTCTACGCTCTTTATGGAGCAGCTTATAAAAATAGCACTTGATCCAGCACATCCTATTATTTTATGTTTTATTTTATTACTGTGCTCTGAGCACAACACTATGAACCCATGAAATACTAAATCATAATAAGGTTGATCTATTTATCTTGCTTTTAATTCACTGTTTTAAGTTGTTGAATTAATAAAACAATGCAAATTAAAATCAATAGTGTCATATTTAAGTATTTAATATTAGCCTCATAATAGAACCCAAGTTAACAAGTGGATATTGATGTTTGTTTAAATGCACTAAAAATAACTTAATAAATGCCTTAATATCCACATAAGCGTCCACGTATAAGAGCATCAGTTAAATGACAGCAGCTAAACTGAGTGGTGTGAATACTGGAACCTTCAAGTCAGCCTCACTTATGAATTTTACAAATTAAAAACCGCAAAGTTATTAAGTAAGTCATTGCTTTTGGACTTATTTTGGACTTATTTTTGGTGGATTCATGAGTTGTTAATGTTAATTAATGCTGTAAATAATGTTTGTTACGGGAACCTTCATGGAAATGTGCTTCTGTATCAGACTATTCAGAGCTTTAGAGAGAAATGCCATCTGCTGTTCCCAGGTATAATCAATCATACAGTCACATCTGACCCATTTAAAAAAGGGACATTTATCAAATGAAGCAGCCATTAGCTATGAATGAACAATGACTAATGAATTTATCACCATGCAAATGAACTGGAGGTTATTCGCAGCAATGCAAGACATTTTGGGCCGAGGTTTAAAGAAAGAAAGAAATGTGCATTTTGTTCACATATTCTGTAACACTTTATTTTAAGGAACGGACCTGTATTGATAGGTAACTGAAGACTAAATAATCATTAATTGTGATAATGTGCTTCACTTTAAAAACCTAGCATAAATTAATAACATCTTCACATTTTTTTAGACTTGTCCATGTTAGACCTAGCTGGAATTCGTTCTGATTTGTGGAGGTTGACTTACACCCTGAAACTAGGGAAGCATGGTGTCGAGATTCGGGTAGATAGCACGCTCATTTACTTCTCCATGTGAGAGCAGTTCAGTTCTGCGAGTACTGAGACACGTGCACTTCCATAACATCTTAAAAATAAAGCTCAGCATGAGTTCATTGCTATCAGCACACAGCAGCAACCAACATAAACAGAGAACCGGAGAGGAACATACATTATATAAGGAATGAAACACTTGGCGTGCTGTTATAGGAAAATAATTAACAATGGGGTGGAATGATGTGCCATGAACTGTTACTGTTTCCACCCTGAAGTTGATTATTTTCCTATAACAGCATGTCTTCTAGTGTTTCATTCCTTTTATACCACACCCACTTGCCAACGATTCAATTTTTAAAATTTATTAATGAAAGACACGTTATACTTTTTGTTCACTTATAGTTACATTTAATGTAATGGAACGTCCATGAAACAAGTCAGTTCCTGTTCTCACTTATGTTATAGCAGCTATAAACAGTCGTTCCCTCACCGGTCTTAATAATAAGTTAATAACACAAAAAAAAAACACAGCATGTCACTTTACACATCCTGGAAGGCAATGTTTTTTTTCTCCTTCACACAGACAGTCCCTTTCCCTTTGAAGCCTCCAGGAAATGCATTGCTTATGGCATGTTTTTGTGGTCCTGTGTGATGGGTACACTGTCACTGGAGCTGGTTGTTTTTCACATGCATGCTAAGCACATCCAAGTCTCAGATAATGTTCCTGGGATGCCCTTTGTCAGTCCCACTGTCTGACTGTTCTGTTGGCGGCTTCTATTTTTAAAGTCCTCTAGGCAGTCGAGTGTTTTCTCCAGTGATTTTTCGCACAGGTGTCTATCTTTGCTATGGTCCTTGAAATCAGATACCCACTCTTCTGCATTTTGGGGGACATTCAGTCCCTGCAGATACCTTGTCAATGATATTAGATTTTATTCTCATTATATTATACGATCATTTCTGGCCATTCTTTTGAAGGGTGCCAATAATTCTGACTTTCTGACTGTATATGCACTGGCTAACAACAGGAGCAAATAATGTTTAGATGATTTTTTTTTTCATGAGCACTGAAAAATCAGTTTTTATTTGCCTTTGCAAGACATTTTGTATGATTATCATGATCTCAGCCAATTTTTTGTCAAATAAACTGTGGTACAATTTTTTTTAGGGTTCTTGAGCACAGGCGATCAAGCTGCCAAGGGAAATTATGGACTCTTGGATCAGATTCAGGCTCTCAGATGGGTAAAAGAGAACATCCAGGCTTTTAATGGAGATCCTCGAAGAGTGACAATATTCGGGTCCGGCGCTGGGGCGTCATGTGTCAGCCTGTTGACTTTGTCCCACTATTCGGAAGGTACATTGCTTATGTATACTCCGACCAATATCCACTGCAGAATGTACAGAATATGAGCTTTACAATGTTCTGGAAGTGTTCAGATATAGTATTAATACAATTCTGGTGTATATACTCTCCAGATCTCTTCCAGAAAGCAATCATTCAGAGTGGTACAGCTCTTTCTAGCTGGGCCGTTAACTACCAGCCAGCCAAATACACACGAATGCTGGCCGAGAAGGTGGGGTGCAACGAGGACGACTCTATGGAAATGATCCAGTGCCTCCAGAATAAAAACTACAAAGAGCTCATCGAGCAGAACATAACTCCTGCCAAGTACCACATTGCTTTTGGGCCCGTAATTGATGGAGACGTTGTGCCAGATGACCCACAGATCCTGATGGAGCAAGGCGAGTTTCTGAACTACGATATCATGCTCGGGGTAAACCAGGGCGAGGGCTATAAATTTGTGGACGGTATCGTGGACAGTGAGGACGGTGTTGCTGGAAATGACTTTGAATTTGCCGTGTCAGATTTTGTTGATAACTTGTATGGCTACCCAGAAGGGAAAGATACCCTGCGAGAGACAATAAAGTTCATGTACACAGATTGGGCAGATAAGGAAAATCCAGAAACAAGACGTAAAACGTTGGTTGCACTTTTTACGGATCACCAGTGGGTGGCTCCCGCTGTGGCCACTGCGGACCTACATGCTCAGTATGGTTCACCTACGTATTTCTATGCCTTCTACCACCACTGCCAGAGCGAAATGAAGCCGGCTTGGGCAGACTCTGCACACGGAGATGAACTTCCATACGTTTTTGGTATTCCAATGATTGGCCCAACTGATCTCTTCAGCTGCAACTTCTCTAAGAATGATGTAATGCTGAGTGCTGTGGTTATGACCTACTGGACTAACTTTGCCAAAACTGGGTGAGTAGATTACACCAACATCATCTTGAAGCAGTTTTTTTTGCATTTCATAATCCAGCCATTCCATTTCACAATGCCAATCCTGATGCATGCCCAGCTTGTATCATTTCAGGCTTACCATCTACAAGATCTTTGTTGTACCTTTTGAGGACCCATACTGATGGTAGAACACATTTAGCCATTCATTTATTCTTGAGGCCTTGGAATTTTTGTAAATTTTGCCATCACGTTTAACAATTCAAACTAAAGACATCTTGGTTGTGCTTTTCAGAGACCCAAACCAGCCGGTTCCCCAGGATACAAAATTCATTCACACCAAACCTAATCGCTTTGAAGAAGTGGCATGGTCCAAATACAATCCCAAGGACCAGCTGTATCTTCACATTGGTCTCAAGCCACGTGTCCGAGACCACTACAGGGCCACAAAGGTTGCTTTCTGGCTCGAGCTAGTGCCACATTTGCACAACATCAACGAACTTTTCCAATATGTCTCGTCAACCACCAAGATCCCTCCTCAGGATACAACTCCTTTCTCGTACACCAAGCGCTTATCCAACAAACTTTGGCCATCCACCACCCGGCACCCCTCGGTTCCTTCATCCAACACCAAGCAGTCCACAGACCAGCAGAAGAATTCAGAGCATGAGGACAGCTCTGTAACCATAGAAGCTCGAGACTATTCCACCGAATTGAGCGTCACTATCGCCGTTGGAGCATCCTTGCTCTTTCTAAACATCCTGGCCTTCGCAGCGCTCTATTACAAGAAGGACAAGCATCGTTTTGAGTCCACTCGCCGCCCGAGTCCACCAAGGAACCTAGCTAATGATGTACCAAGGGTTCCAAGCGAGGATCTAATGTCTTTGCAGATGAAGCAACTAGATCACGACCATGATCATGATTGTGAGCCATTGCAAGGGCATGACATGCTCCGGCTCACTTGTCCTCCAGACTACGCCCTCACTTTACGTCGCTCCCCGGATGACTTCCAAATCATGACGGCAAACACCATCACCATGATTCCCAATTCTCTCTCTGGGATTCAGTCACCGTACCATCCTTTTAATCCGTATGCCAACAGCACTCCGAGCAATACCGGCCTCCCTCATGGACACTCTACCACTAGAGTATAACTCAGTGCCAATGACTGTACTTTACAAGCAGCAGATTATTATTTAAGTCAAACAGAGTGCACCTGGTTGTTTGGAGACAAGCATCAAAGGTGTTATTTTATTACTGACTACTCTATGAACTATCTCAAATAACCTGTATAATGTGAACAATGAATGTAATGATTTTCACATTTATGGCAAGGCCAAGAAAGCATAGGACTTTTCTTTGATCTCTAGCACTACGATACCCTATATGAAAACCCATTGTTTGCGTCCTGATCTCTTTGCTTAGATTGTGAAGTCATCTCTTGAGCTACCCTCAATCCTCAATCAGTAATATCATCAGTTTTCTTTGATTGGCTGCTCTGACAGAAGCAGTAGTAGCATTAGATAGAAGCAATAGTGGTCATCATGGTTGTCTTAAGTACTGAGAATCAGTATTTCATTATTTATTGAAATAAAGGTTTTGCTATAATTAGGCTTGTACAATATTGACTTTTCCCTGCTCGCAAGTCACCGTTTAAAAAAATTATATCTGATTTAATTATCCAGAACCGATAGCCTAAAAAAAGGAAAATGATCATTTCCAAACCCATTTCAGGTTTAAGGAGAGTATAATTTCACGTTAATGAACTCAAACATTCCTCCATTTACCTTTGCAGAAAGCAATGTCACGCCGCAAGTCCCAAAGTCCCGCAAATCCCGAAAGCCCTGAGAGAGATGAGGAAAAGGGGTGGGGCTTCCAGGCAGAATTGTTTAATATTGGAGAGTTCAAAACAGCTGCGCGAATTCCAGATTATTATGTTCATCGGTTTGATTGGGGAGAAAAATGACTGCACTTTTATTATACGTACGTTACAGTGGTAACCCGTACCAGCGTACTCCATTGTTAAATTACGTAAAGGTTGGCAGTTCTGGTAAATAAACATCACTGGATATTGTGTAGAGACGACTAAATAGCTATGTCGCACAAGCCTAATTATAATGTTATGTCTCCTTGTAATGGCATTTTTGAAGATTTGCACATCTAAGGGAACATTGAGAGATCCAGAAATCATTGTTTCACGCTCATACAGAGAAAGAGATCAGAGTGCAGTGTAAATATCTGTGCCATGTATTGAGTGCTCATACTGTAAATCTTACGAGCTTAGCTCCTAAAAGTAAATGCCTTAAATAGGCAATGATCCTATTTCTCAGTCCAAATAATGCTTATTTAAGAGCCTAAAGTAATGTGTATATAGCTTAGGATAAAGCACAAAATGAAGAAAAGGCTAGTGCTTGTATTGTTGTTTCACTTCTAAAGACATTTGCTTCATGCAGACGCTGTCTATCTTTTCCATTTCATCCATTCTTAACATGCGTTTGGTGTTTTAGATCTCATTCTCATGCTGTTCGGTTACTCTGTGCCTCAAAGGCTAAATGTCTTTTGTGATTTTCAAAAACGTCCAAAAATTGAGAAACTACTTGTGTGAATGTCAAACTTTGCCAGTCCTCAGGAAGTGTCAACAGACATGCTGTCATTTATTTACTGCCTACACATTACAGTGGAGACAAGTCGCAGGATTTTATAGCCCAGCTGTTTTTATCCGCATCCACGTTTTGTAGCTCGTTATACTGCACAAAAGGTTTGATTTAAGCCTGATCGCAGTTAGAGTTCCAGAATTTAATACCTTACATTCAAGAGTTGCTTCATTTACAGAGAAATCAATGTGTGATGCATGATTTGTTCGCCATTAAAGTCTCCCAAGGGCAAGGAATCATAGAGACATTTCTAAGAACCATACTCCCATCTGCAGTGTGTTGATGTCATACAGCACGGCCCTTTAAAACCACTGCTCTGAAATTCGTAACTGTTATCAGTTTGATGCAGTTTCACAAAAAGAATATTTTTAGAAATAGAAACGTCTACTAAATATTCTTGCTAACCTTGAGACTTTAGAAAGTGAGAGATTTTTTTTCTAAACATCCCCAGAAAGATTCAGGTTTCAGACTTCGTTGCATTTTGTTGACTTTTATGGATGAAAAACTAAGAAAGGAAACGAATATAGCTGCATATATATAACTGCAAACAACATCTGCGGGGTCCAAGCACCATTCGCAAATAGTGCCCCTTGTTAACCCTGTCAAATGTCTGTTGGATTCTGACTGGCTGATGATGGACATGCTTTTAGATAATCAGGTCATCATGAAAACTCAACATACAGATTAGCAAAAGGATGCAGTCTACCAAATTTCAGCTCGACCAGACTTACAGTTCCTGAGATAATTATTGCGGTTCAGACTCAACTAAGTATTTTGACAAAAAATACTCATAGGACTGGTTTTTGGATATTAGCTCAAAATCTAAGTGCTTGGAGCTAAATCATTCTTGAGACTTTATTGTTTGGCTGATGGCAAGGAAACAGGAAACAAAAGAATTCCCACAGTATAACTCATGGTCAAAAGGTTAAAAAAAACAAAAAAAAACTGAGCTATAGCGTCACCATCGGACCAGAACGGCCCATCTCGCTAGCCTGATAAATAGCATATGAAGAAGAAAAATCCTAGCAAAAACAGTACAGTTCCAGCATCTTGGGTGTTTGGACCCCTAATTATTGCTGAAGACTCATCTTCTGTTGGCTTCACAGACTCTCAAATGCATGTCAGCATGTCAGGGTGTGTGGCCTGTAGTCACTTGTTCTTGACCTACTGACTATCAAGCATAAAGTTGGGAGAATGAAGAGAAAATTTTTGTTTCAAAATGATACTCGTTTAGCCATTATTTCTCTGTGTATGGCTTCTGATACTTACATTGAGTTTTTTTCTTTATTATAAAGGCAGTCCTTGTATATATTTATTCTTCTCCTGTATTTTCAAGATGGATTTCTTTAATCTGAGGAGGTACTATATAATATGATCATTATTTTAATCTACTATAAATGTCTATTGTCTTACAAGTAATTATTCCACCCGACATAAAAGTTCAAATTTACCTCACGGTAACGTAATAACAAAATACGGAACTTTGTTGTTGTTGTACAGCTGTGCTGTGATGAATACATCCAGGCTGTTGGTATGAATTTGATGATTTGATGATTATAGATCAAACTAATCCATCTTTAATATGACTTCAGGCTTCATAAAAGAAGATCTGATGCTGGTCTACAGTAACAGAAGAGGAATGTAAATGAAACCCGAAGTCATCTAAATATGACTAACACATGTCTCGGCCCAGTTCAGAAATGATTTGTTAAGACAGCAGGGTAAACTCGCAGTTATTTTTGAAATGTTTGCTTTTGGCTCGCCATGTATGAGACTTTTCTGCTGCCATTTCTAAAATAAAAGTATAATAAAAGATTGTAGATTTTTGTTTGCTGTTATTTCATTCACTGAACAGCGCCAAAGCACTTTTCCCATCCATCTTTCCTGAATAATTTTATATAAATCTCACAGATGCTCGATCGGATTGAGATCTGGGGAATTTGGAGGCCAAGTCAACACCTTGAACTCTTTGTCATGTTCCTCAAACCGTTTCTGAACAGTTTCTGCAGTGAGGCAGGGAGCATTATCCTGCTGAAAGAGGCCGGATTAGGAGGCTCGATAGGGAATACCGTAGCCATGAAGGGGTGTACCTGGTCTGCAACAGTGTTTAGGTAGGTGGTACGTGTCAAAGTAACATCCACATGAATGCCAGGACCCGAGGTTTCCCAGCAGAACATTGCCCAGACCATCACACTGCCTCCGCCAGCTTGCCTTCTTCCCATAGTGCATCCTGGTGCCATCTCTTCCCCAGGTAAGCGACGCACACACACCCAGCCATCCACAAGATGTAAAAGAAAACACGCTTCATCAGACCAGGCCTTCTTCCATTGCTCCATTGCATAAACACCATTAACTTTTTCAGAAGTTTGCCCATGACCAGTATCAGCTAGCTAGCTGTAATTATTCATTCCCATGTAGCCACCTACACAATCCAACAAATGTAAAAACAAAGCGAACTCATATTCCAGCAATAAACGCCTATGACAAAGAGGATCCAGTGTTCACATGTTAATAGCTCATATATGCGGAACACTCTGAAGGATGATGATTTTTTTCCCAACTGTTAATTAACTAGCTTTGTGAATTTACAGCTAGCATGATTAGATAATAATGATGCTCTCCTAATTAATCAAGTTTTTAGTTTAGACTGAAAGCAACAGAAATTATTTGAATTTGAATGCAAAAAAAAAAAAAAAAGGATTTGAATATACTTTAGTAAGAGTAAAGTTCTGTACCAGCGCTGCACCTCATAACTCACGGAGAGAAAAGAAAATAAAGCAAAGTACGAGTCTGCTGATTCAGCTGCATCCTGTTAGAAGAGGGATGTCACAAGGGACAGGTGAAAACACAGGAAGTGTGCTGGGAATGGCTCATGGTGTGCCAGAGGAACAGCTTTGCAGCTTGTGTGAATTAGAGCAGTTGAATGCACATTACAGTTTAAACATCTCACACAAACAGGATTTCACTGTAGATTATGTATTGAGTTCACATGTATCTTTTGAAAACGTATTTTTTTCTATGCGTGCACACAAAAACAGCGTTTTGCATTTTAAAACCTTTGGCCATGTTGAATTTTTTTCTACATTGGTTTATGACACACTTACGATAAACTGGTCATATGACCGTTTGTCTATCCATACAGAAGCGGTCATGTGACCAGTTTGTCGTAAGCGTATCATAAACCAATGCAGAAAAAATTCAGTGTATGTGTCTGTTGAGAGAATGACAGTATGTTGGTTAGTTTTTCAATTGGTCATGGATTGCAGCAAAGCATTTTCTGATAATCCTTCAACAAAATGGCAAAGACAGTTAAGGCCCACTTTGCTGACTCTGTAATTTCATTCCCTTTATTAAAAGGAGGTTCAGAACATCCTCCTGCATCAGAAGCACTAAAGCAGCCTGGTTTTATCAGCGGTGGACAGAAGGTTTTCTTCCGAGAAGACTCAATGCAGGTGTTCTTTATATATATATATATTTTTTTTTTTTTTTGCCAAAATCAAGCACTTCTAAAAAAAATTTCTATTTGTTGAGCCTCTCTGCAATCTTGCTTGATTTGCCAGAAAAGAACTGAAGAAGTGAAGTCCTTTCTTGCCAAATGAATGTTGCTGAGAGAGCTCACAGGTGGTGCTGACTGATCTGTTTTTTGCAAACTCCTGCAGGAATATAAAAAAGCCTTTCCTTGCCATGATGAAATGTATGCGTCTGCACTCACACGGTTGGTGAGAGAGCTCAATCTCCGCCATTAGGCACATTTTCTACAGTCAATTGCTCCATTACAAGAAAAAATAAATCTCATTATTCAAACTCGTGAAAGGTGCATTAGATGTGCATGAATTTGTCACAATAAAAAACAAACACATAAACACATAGATCAGTAAACTTGTGACATCTTTTTTAAGGCTTTGTTTTTGTAAATACTAGAGTAGCTAAACTAGTCTAGCTAATCTAAATAGTAAAGTTAGCCTTGAACAGTTTGTAAAAAGATACTGGTTTGGGTTGATAAGCCACAGAAAACCAAGTTCTTTGTGTACTAATTTAGCGAAACAATTTTGCGCACATTTCAAACAATTACACGCACCGGTATTCCGACCTTAGACGTAACTACAGATGTTGAAAATTGAAAATAACAGTATGCGCTGGATCAAGTGCTATTTTATAAGCTGTCAAATAATTTTTGTTAATTAAACCAGTGATTAATGTCATAATTACAAATAGGACTATTCAAGCAACAATATATTGGTGATATACAGTAGTATAGTAAGTCTCCTATCAGATTTACTTACGCGCTCGCCATCGTCTCATTCATCTGTCATCATATTAATGTGTATTTTACATTTTTAAATTGCTCCTTGCTTTTATGTTCCTTCATATAAAATCTGACAGATAAAAAAAAACACAATTTCTTTCTTCAGTCCGCATTTTCTATCCCTGTTTTTTTTTTTTTTTTTGGCTTAAAGGCGAGTGCTTGTGATTAAAGGCGGTGGAATAGACACTATTGAGAAACCTCGTCTTGGGCGCTTCTAAGCTTCGCAGAGGTGGGTGTCATTGGCAGAATCTGAATGGCGCACCCAGCAATTCGACTTAAGCATGTGTGTAACCCAACACTGAATAACTTACTTCAGTCACCAGCTCTGAATACGGCCCAAAGGAAACAGCAGTCAATGTTAAAATATAAAAAAGAGATGAATATTCACATTTTTGCTTGATTTCTTTCTTATCTGTAGACAATTTTATCTATACATTCATCAGCACTGGCCTCCTAATGAATACTGATGACATGATATGAATATGATGGTTTGACTTTGTGCATAACGTTCTAAAGGAACCATTTGTTATTGGTATTTTGAAAAAAAAAATTGGTATTTTGGAAAAAAAAAAAAAGGAAAAGAAAGAGACATTTACAAAATATTGATTGCTTCAATTATCTATCATTTCGAAACACTAATAGGTTTCATGGTTCCAAGGGTTAAGGAGCCAGGTTCCCATTTAAACCTGGATTAAATATTCAAACACTGTTGAATTCTCAATTCTGATTGGTCAGAAGATGTTGATTAATTTTCTAGAACAGCAGCTCTGACAGTAGTGCAGCTGCAAACCACAAGATTTTATTAATGTGTACGTTCTAATACGCTATCATCTCTATAGCAACAGCTCATTCACAGGGACTTGTATAGTAGATGATCTACATAATCTAATAATAATAATAATAATAAAAATGACTTATTATTAACTTTATGGAGAAAAAAGAGAGACTGGTGAGGGAACTACTGTTTATAGCTGCTATAACATGAGGCAGAACAGGAACTAATGTATAGTTACATTAAATGTAGCTATAAAAAGTATAACCTTTAATTAATGATTAATGAAATTGTAACTGTTGGTAAATTGATGTGATATAAGAGGAATAAAACACTTTAGGACAGGCGGTTACAGGAAAATAATCAACTTTAGCGTGGTAACTCCATCAAACCCCTGTTTGTTCCCTTACTGGTATTGTACTGTAAAATACAAACACATGAGAGGTCATGAATATAAACGTAATATCCTAAAAATTACATGTGGTGGTTGATAAAAGTTCGAATGAAGCTGCAGTCTTTCGGATACGAGTTCACTCGAAACATAACTCCCCTCTGTCACACTGTTCATCTCCTTTTATCGAGCAGGAACTCGGATTATTTCTAAGAACCCAAGTTTTCTTGGCTCGTACTGTTCCGTGTAAAGTGGTAATTAGCACTGCCTGCTGGTGTGACAGCGAGAGTCTCTTCACCAATTAAGCGAACTGACTTGTCCTTCACTTCAATACAAAACTAATTCTCTGACTATTTTCTTTAGAGACATGACATTGACTTTGCCATTTTCGTGAAATAAATGCTTTTGAAATACGTCGATTTGATAGCTCACCAGAAAGAAAGTGCTAATTGGATGGACCTGACACTATTATTCCTGTATTCAATGGGATGGTTGGAAAATTGCAGTTAAAGAAAGAAGCACAATGTTATCATGTGGAGATGGTGTAGAGAAATGACGAATGACAACTGAAAAAGTACTACTGATTGTCAGTAGTACTGGCATGATTCTTGATTTTAGTTTCTTTAAACTACAATATAAATAAATTCCTTTGTGGCATTGATCAAGGTCTTAATAAATGCTTCGACATGATGTCAGTACTTCAATGCTCAATTATATGTCCTAGCTCCGTCTGTCCTTCTTCAATGAGTGAAGACAAATCCTTTTTCCATTTATAATGTGAGCTCTGGTCATGGAGAGATGCTTCGTGACTCATTTTCATTACTGAGAGTTTTTTTTTTTTATGCAGGATTGCTTAGAAACATGCAATGACAAGGACATCTGTCAACAGGCCCTGTAGTGCTGGTCGCTTAAGTAGTGTGTTTGTGTAGGGGTGTGTGTGTGTGTGTGTGTGTGTGTATTGACAGTGATCAAATGTTTGATGAACTAAACTTATTTAATGTTTATAGACACCATTCTCAAGTTTATATGTGTTTCTATAAAAGTGTGTGATATGAAATATCTCATATGAACCTGACATCTATCTGTTCTATAAAATCCTACTTGCTTTATTATTTTTTTCCACAAATGTTACCATAGATTTAAAAAGAAAAACCATCCTGATCTCATGTACAATGCATCCAAATTCAAACAAGCAAAGGTGGTGTGTCACAAAAAAAAAAGGTTAATCTCACCCCAATCCTTAACTTTTCATAGGAATTAAGTCGGGTAATTGTTTTCTAAATCTGGAAGTGTAGGTATATTGAAGAACGTTGAACACAGTGCTAGCCCTTACCCTCACCACCTGACACTTACTACACATTATCAACCCTTCCACATTCAGCAACTAGAGTATTCGGTTTCTAAAACTTTAAGAAATATAATTTGTGGTTTTTGATGACTGGAATAATAACAGTTCTTTGTAAGTGGACTGTATTCGCATCTGCCTCAGTTGAAAGACATGATAACGAAAATAATGACAATTCTTTAGGGAAAAGGTCAAGAGTCTGATGCATTCACAATTCATATCGGAGTGGTTTAACACCTGCCAGAGTCATTTAGCTTGAAAAATTGGTACTTTGCCTTTCATCAAGAGATTCTTGACCTTTATTCATATGAGAATGGAGCAAAATCCACATTAGCCTTGGCTAGCATTAGGTAATAACTAGATAAAATCCACTCCAAAATCATTTTCTGGATCTCTAGAGATATGTTTTTTTTATTGTTTGCAATAATGCAATAGTTATTTCTGGTTTATCTGACAAGGGCATTCCTATGACTACCCAGACTGCAGGCTTTATGGTAGCAGCCTCTAAGCAGCTCTCAACTGACTGTTAATGTTTAACTTTGTAGAAAGCCTCCCTCACAAAGGAGCAATATTGATAAAGTACTAAAAACTAAAAAGAGGAAAAGAAACACAAAGACAGGAAGAACAGAAATCAGATCTGTGCTCCTGTTGCCTCTAAGCTACATATATTTAGGGATACCTCATTGCTGTGCCCCGAAGTCCACAGGAGCATAGATGGGACAGTGGATTTGACGGGAGTTTCTGGTATTTATCTTCAGGCTTGCCAGTGCCACATCCTACAGGGTGGTAGCAAAAAGGCATTTCATAATCCCCAAACCATCATTCGTATGATTGTACACATTTGCACATCACCACAAGCTCTGGCATTAGTAGGATCTGGATTTGCTCATTTGTCAGGCAGTGAGGCTCTTTGGAAGTGTGGATGGAGGATAAACCATGTTAATGTACTTGTATGATTACCAAGGCAAACTCTTAGACATTTTTGTGGGCTATCTGGGGTCTGTCCATCATCTTCACAAAAAGGCGGTATCACCTGGTAGCCTATATCTTCTTAAAGATGGAGGCAATCCTTTGCCTCGTACCACTAATCTCAGTAATAACCCAGTGCAATCCATTCTAAGGTCCAGGTATCATTCAAGTCATCTTTGAAGTTAAGCCAGATAGCTGGTCAGGTCAATGTGTGTCGTGCTATTCTACACAACATATTTATGATCAATGGATATATTGTGGAGCCAGGTGGGAGGAAGGTGATGAAACAGGCCGTTACGGCCATCAGGAGATCCTGCCTTTATTTTTCAGTTTGCTGATGATACATCCTTCCTGGGTTTCATCACAAATAGAGATATGATGGCGAGAGGATCAGAGCTCTGTGCTGTGTTAACAATCTCTCAAAGATTATTGTGGGCTACAGAAGGTTGCACAGGGGAGAAAACACCAGCATAAAGCTCCTCTCTATATATTTATCATCTCATCTAGTCCCTCTACCCCAATATGGTCATAAGGTATGCCTTCCAGAGACCAGTTTGGACTGTCCTCTAACATCCTCACCAACATCTTTAACAGTAACATAGAGCATTTTGCCTTTTTGCATCACTGTATGGTATCGCAGTTGCTCCACCCACACATAAAAGCCTCTCCACTCCACAAGTGGTGAGAACTCATCAGAGGATACAGACTCCCAGGTTTACATGATGATTACTAGTCACAGTGCCTGAGGAACGCTCGCAAAATCACAATGGACTTCAGTCTCCCAGCACACAATGTTTTTTAAACTGTCATCTGGCAAACAGCTCAAATGGGAATACGCATAGTCAATCGGCCATTTGCTAGTGCGGTAATTTTGAGCCAGACACACTCTTTCCCACAAGCCTTTCATTCTTTAAACTACATTACACTATTCAGACATCTGATCTATTTTTACAGCATTTCTTCAACATTGGAGCTGCGGAGAACTTAATCAACCAGAATCCTGGCCTAAGAATTTCAAGTGGACATAAAACTACTAGGGACCCCGATTGCACATTTGAGCACTGGATGGTCAACCTGTAGGGAAGAGAGTGATCACCCATAACATCCTGTGGAGGTGTTTGTAGACAAATGCCCTGCATAATGAAGAGATTTCCTTCCTGAATACTACATTGCCTAAGTATGTTCTTGGCCTCCCCTGGCTAGAGATACACAATGTGTGGAATGTTTTACTATCGCCATTTCATCTACACTTGATACACCTGAATTGGAACAAACCTTCATACTCAGGACTCCATCAATGGACAGTGGATAGATTTTAACCAACCGGACTTCTTGCGAAAACTGATGAATTTACTGGTTGCACATTTGCATTATTTGTCTGTTGCACCCAGATGAGGATGGGTTCCCTTTTGAGTCTGGTTCCTCTCAAGGTTTCTACCTCATATTGTCTCAGGGGGTTTTTCCTCACCACCGTCACCTCTGGCTTACTCATTAGGGATAAATTCACATCTTTACAATATATTTTTTGAATCCATTTATTTTCTGTAAAGCTGCTTTGTGAAAATGTCCTTTGTTAAAAGCGCTATGCAAATAAAATTGAATTGAATTTAACAAACCCCTGAGATATCTCCATGCGATAGAATTTAGATTTAGAATGAAAGCATGTGCATAATGCATACATGCTATGATCCCTATGACTGCAGTGGTAGCTTTGGGGTTAAGGCATTGGACTATTGATTGGAAGGATGTGAGTTCAAATCCTAGCATTGCCAGTCTGTCACTGTTGGGCCCTTGAGCATGACCCTTAATCCCTGAGAAATCCTGCTCAGTTGTATCCTGTCTCAATTGTGAATTGCAGTGTATAAAAGCATCAGCCATATGAGTAAAATGATGATGATTACACAGTCAAGATGCCCTCCAATATGGCTCCTCTTCAATCTCCTGTCTACCCACTATTGACAGCAGAAAGCTTCGGGGAGGCATTGCTGGATTCTGTTTTGTGCAGCTTTTTCCAGGCATTGATTATAGAGGACTGAAACAGGTCAGAGTGAAATATTTTTTACTCATTACCTTTAGCCAAATTCATTGGAAAAGCGAAAGTCTGCCTGAATATTCACCAAGCTTGACCTCAGACACACCTACAACCTTATCAAAGACTGCATTTAGCACTGCCTCTGGTCACTATGAATATTTGCTAATGCCATATGGTTGATCAATGCCCCCACTGTCTTTCAAGCTTTCATCAATTACATTCTTCAATGGATCCACCAAATGCCTGGTAAGTTCATCATTGCTTACACAGACAACATCTCTTCTTACTCCAGCTCTGTCGGGAAAAAAACCCCATATAACTCATAAAATGTTCTGAGAAATCCTGTCACAATTTCTTGGAGATCCTTCCACATTATAGCAAGTGGCTTTCTTCTCCAAGAAGCTCTTCTGCTTGAATACAATTAAGATACTGGTAACCATGAGCTACTGGCTGTCAAATTAGCATTAGAGGAAATGAGACATTGGCTAGAATGAGATGAATGCCCATTTGTAGTCTATACTAACCACCAAAACAATCTCTTCTTGTTCTACATCGAATATACCCAGCTCCTCCTTGGGAACTCAATCACGAAGCCATTCTGGCATAATCCTGTTTCACAGGAGACACTATCTGGGACATAGATCACAAGATCGCTCAAGCGCACATGAAATATCCCACATTCCTTCAATGACCCACAGAGAAAACCTATAAGCCTCCTAATCACTGTAATAAACTAATCAAATGGGCCCATTCATCTTTTGTTCACTCCTGGGTGTCCAGTGGCTAAACACACCAACTTCTGCTCCCTAAGTCCTGGTGGAAGTGTTTCAGGGGAAAGCTTTCAGGGGACTTGCCATTAGAGTGGCTCATGAGATTGATGTTATCTTCAACAGTTTATATTTTTTCTTTAAAATTAAGTCATTCTTTTTCAAAGCAAAATATGCAGTATACAAGCTATATTTTATATTTCCTTTATAAAACCGAGCAAAGGATGTTTTTTCAAATGCTTTGGTCTGTATATGATGTTGTAATGTACATGCTAAGTTCACACACAACGTCTACTAGCTATTGCAATTCAATGATGATTGATTGTGCAAACAGAGACAATCATTAAAGACTTGGGTTTAGGAGGAGCAGAAACAGATGGAGCTTGCTACATCTAACAAAAAAGCCCTCTTTAATATATTTTGTGCCAGCTAGTGTTTCTACGGCATATCTAGTCATCTAGCTAGCAACTTAACAAGCACTGACGAGCACATAGAAGACACCTATCGTGGAGAAAACATGGTCAGGAACAAGCTCCTTACTGGCACGTGAATTATGTTATGTGTGAGGAATTTGACAGCGAGTGACTAACAGTTAATGAAAATTTCAACTACTTATAAATACAATGCTGAGGTTGAGCTTATGAGCTTTCAAAAGCTAGCAGTGAACACTGTTAGCCGTGTATGATTGCCTTCATTATAGAAATTCGAAGGCACAAAAGGATAATTAACCAAAAAAAAAAAAAAAAAGAAAGAAAAAGGGTACAATTGCTTTGGACAGACCCATAAGTACAAGACTGTGATAATGTCCATTGAGAAAATTGGCTCTTCTTTCAGTTAAATAAATATAATTTCACAGCTCAGTGGACACAATTAACTGTTTATTGTCTGGCTCACCATTTGTACAGTACGGAAAGCAGGAGAGCTTTTATCGTCAAAGCTGGAGACGACATGTACTTCAGACAATGGATGCCTTTCAGAGTCACAAAACATGTAACACTGTGGATTTATTAAAAGAATATACTGCATATATATATATATGCCAAATGGGTTCTGTTACTGAGGTTAAGGTTCAGGTTAGATTTAGGGGTGGCATTGCATTAATTTTCTGCATTAATTATTATATCAATGGAGGGTCCGCACAAGGATAGTAAAACGTGTGTGTGTGTGTGTGTGTGTGTGTGTGTGTATTTGTGTGTAGAGCGAAGTGAAGTGAAGAGGTGCCACAGCTCCACCTTCTGCCTCTTTAATGTAACTGAGTTCAGTTTAACATGGCATGACTGCATCCAGTAACAATGTTGAAGTGGTTAAAAAAAAAATGATGAATGATGATGAAAAAAAGGTAAATGATGAATATTTCAACACAGCCTGTGTGTGTACAAATATTTACACCTCAGTTTGGTTTCACGAACAGCGATGCAGGATGGAGATGTGCAGCCATTTTGACTTCAGTTTGAACCACTTCTGAAGCGGATCTGTGCCAGATTTGGGCCAGATATTAAAATAAAATTTGGATCTGCATCTGCATCTTGGTCTATTCTTAGCTAATTTGGGTTGGTCCTAGATCTAAAATAGATCGCTTCCACTGATGTGGATCGGAAGGTCATGAGTTCAAATCCCAGCACTGCCAAGCTGCCACTTAACCCTCAACTGCTCAGCTGAATAAATGAGATAAATGTAAGTCGCTCTGGAAAAGGCCGTCTGCCGAATGCCGTAAATGTAAAATGAAAGTGCGATCGCTGATATGAGCGCTTGGTGCTGCGAGTGGCCACTCAACAGTGTGGTTTATATACGGTGCGGCTCTTTGTCTGGGCTCTTATATGGAGTGGCTAAGCTGCAGAACTATATAGTAAATGTTGCTTTGGGGAATTTGGTGTGAAAGAGCTGCCGTGTAGAGGAACGGGGAAGAGCATGCACCATTTTATACCTGCGGCAGAAAAGAGGACAGAAGGGCGATCAAAAATTGATGAGTTCCTTCTTCTGTTATTTTAGTTCAAAGGACTCTTTCACTGCACAAAAATAATGAGAATATCTTGCGTATAGGAGAATTTATCTGATATTTCTCATGACGTGATTATGACACAACAAATACAAGATCTCTCAGTTCAGTCTACATCTAGATATTTTTTTTACTCATTTCAAGCTTGACACGGTCTTGATGGTCTTCTTTCATTGGCAGATCCTTTCGTTTCTGCCTAAGTCCCAGGGTAAATAGCAGAATAGCAGTTTTTCGGGGACAGAACAGAGAAAAGAATCAAGCCCCATGCAGCCTGAGGATCTGAAGACCTTTGGACCATGAGCATGGATTCTGAATTATCTTGGAGGATGCGTTGCAGTGAAAAGCGTCTTTAGTAAGAGCTTTATCCTGGTCAGGGTTGGGGTGATGTTTGGTGTTGCTTTTGTTAATTAAATCCGATGAAACCTTCATGCTTTCCTCTGCCCTCTGTCCTCTGTGGCCACATTTGTGATTAGATATCATCATTTATTCAAAAAGACATGTTCTCAGTTTATCTGTGGTTTAGAACCAAGCAACAGTGAGCTGAAAAGAGTCGTAATTCCCATCACTACTGTAAGTTCCAGCACATGCTGGGTTAAAGTAAATAGCCATCTAAATTATTTATCTCAGGCCGGAGTCACTGAAGTCAGCAGCAAAGCTTTTAAAGAACATAGGACTCATGCTTCAGCAGTCTAAAAGTGCATATCCATGTGTAATTAACATTCAATAACAAGTCTAAAAGTGCATATCCATGTGTAATTAACATTCAATAACAATACCTCTGTGTGCCTTTCGTGACATTATGACACACCCTGATATTCATAATAACTCATATAATACAGCGTTCCTATATAAAAGCCTGCAACCTTTCTGAAGTTAAACTTCCACGCATATGCCATGACTCCCCACACCAACCATAAAGAAATGAGGTGTACACTTTAGCCAATAAAAGCATCCTGGGAAATGATACATTATCATATACAGTGAAGAATCAGAAGTCTGCATGGATCCGCCAATCAAAAAGCTCCTGAGAAAATAGTCGCATGAATCAGCCAATCACAAATTCATCCAGTAATCAGACTAATAAAAAGCTCAAAGTAGCTGCTTGGTTTTATAAATTTAAAAAGCCACCTGGCGAATGAGCTGCCAGTAAAGCAGCCAATCAGAATGTTCCTGGCATAACAACTGCAGAAACCAACCAATCAACAGCCTCACTGCCCCAAAGACCAGCCAGGACTGAAGGCTCCTTTCCGTGAGTTTGATTCAGATCACCAGTAAGAGTCGACTCTTTTAACTATCAATGCGCTTGTTCTAACGAGTTATCGTTTCTATAGTAACAGAGACAGAAGACGCGCCACATCAACTAGAACTAAAATAATAAACAGTCTGTCGTGTTATTCCTTACTTAGTATCTCATTATTCTGATTTACCAAGTTGCTATTTTGACTTACTAAGCTGTTACTAAGCCAAAATAATGAGATATCTTAAAATAATGAGTTACTAAGCCAAAACGAGATAATATCTTGAGATAATGAGTTACTAAGCCAAAACGAGATAATATCTTGAGATAGTGAGTACTTAATCAAAATATAAATGTAATGTAAAAGAAAGAAAGAAAGAAAGAAAGAAAGAAGTGCGAGTCGACTCTTAAGGTTCACCTAATAGACTCGGCTCAAAGAACCGACTCATGGAGTCGACTCGTTCGCGTTCAGCACGTCGGTAGCGCCAGTGAGAATCCCGCACCGTGCGCAGGCTGCACGAGACCGCAGACTCAGCGGTGCAATAAGAGGGGCGGGAGCGCGCGCGCTTTTACGCGATTCATTCTATTGGCTTCATTATTGGCGTTCGTGCGTAAACGCTAGCGGTGTGCGCGTGAGCGGACGTGTGGGGTCGACGCTCGCCGCTTGCGCCGCGTGTTGTTGCGGGGAGACGGAGGCGCGCCTGTGAGAAGGCGATGGCGGACGGAGCGCGCGGCACGGAGGTCTCGCGCGCCGTGAAGCGACGATGACGGCAGCGCGGAGCTCGAGCGAACGCGGCGGAAGAGGCGTAGCAGACGGAGATGGAGAGGGGAGCGCGAGAGCGTCCCAGGAGCAGGCCGGCGCCGCGCACCTCAGCCTCGGCGTGCTGGAGTCGGTCGCCACCGTGGGTGAGCCAGCACACACCGAGCAACCACACGGCACGCGACCGCACCGACAGTGCGATTCATCATCAGCGGAGAAAAAAGATGCGTCTGATTACTTCAGTAACACCGCCGCTGTATTTACTACCTGCCTGCTGCACGCAGATGATTACTGTGTGAGGAATAAAACACTCAGGGTCGTGCTGTTATAGGAAAATAATCAGTAATGGTGGGGTGGTGTGATCAGAAACAAGTGCTTTATTCCTCTTACACCACGCAAACTCCTACAATTGATTAAAGAACATCATGCTTTTTATCCGTTTCTAACTACATTTAAGGTTGCGGAAGGACCACGAGACAAGTTCTCACTTACGTTATAGCAGCTACCTAACCAGCCTCTCGCAGCGAGAAACCGCAAAGAAGCGTGAAGGTTGCTATAGAAACGATAAGGTATAAGGGATAAACCTGACCAATCAGAGGCCAGGATTGAGCGGCGCCGTGGTGTAAAGGTTGTAACACTGTAGGTGTTTAGTGATCGCAGTGCAGGTGATAACTGGCCAGCGTGGGTCTTTCCAGCTGGACACAGCACCGCTGCAGCAGCAGGACGTTCACCTCGGGGGCGAGGAAAGGGGAAAATCCATTTTACGGTACGCAGAGGTGGGGAATGTGTGTGGCCTGAATTCTTTATGAGACTGCAAATGAACCGTATGGATTGGAGAGCGTGGGATTGTTGCTTACCGAGCACTAAATGTGACCAGTGCCGCTCCAGGCTGCGTGCAAAGCGCCACGAGTCGTGTCTGTTCAGTGCGAATACGAGAACATCAGCTGATTTTCAGAAAGGCCACTAACGCTCGGGCGAACTGAGGCCAGCTTATGTTAAACGCATTAAATAGAAATTTGTACATTTACGAACTTTTGTATTGCAGTAATATGGACATAACACATATCAATATGCAAAAGCTACTTAAGGCCACAATCACAATTGAGGCTGTATAAGACTCGTACATAATAATAATAATAATAATAATAATAATAATAATAATAGTGGCCAAAATGGCCGCCCGAGGCAGAATTCATTGTTGTTCATTTTGTTTTCCTGTTTCTGCATTTTCTTCACACAGGTACAGGCACTTTCGGTCGCGTCGTGCTGGTCCAGGATCGCAAAACCAAGGGCTATTTTGCATTAAAGTCCATGAAAATCGTGGATTTGATCCGACTGAAGCAGCAGCAACATGTTCACAATGAGAAAGAAGTCCTCATGGAGGTCAATCACCCCTTTATCGTCAAACTGTGAGTTCCGTTTGCTGGGTTCGTTTCTAGAAAGAGTTAAATCACTGATTGAAACTATTTCTAGCAGATTATAGCAAATAAATTTCTTAAGTTGTGAACATTTATGCTGATGTAGAAGGTGTAGTTTGGGCAAAAATCGTTGTATACTGAACACCTCAGTGCGTTTTTAGGTAAATGTACTTAGCATGATGCTAATTAGTGGTTTTAGCGCACTGTAAGTTATATTTACGTCTGTATACTGAACACCTCAGTGCGTTTTGAGGTTAATGTACTTAGCATGATGCTAATTAGTGGTTCTAAGCTTCCATTACTCGTTAGCAAAGTTATCCATGTAGCACGAGGGCAACACTGGGGCAAAAATTCAGACACCGTATCTGAATTTCAGAGAGCACACTTTTTGTGCGTCTTTTAAGATGTTTTTCTCTCACTCTTCTTTACACTCTTCCAATCCCCACTGTTTTAGTTTTTCCCTCAACGAACTAAAGCACTTGGGAGACTGCCATAAAAATTCTAAATGGCTTCAAAATTGACCACATGTTAACGTAATATTATTATCGGTATTTAAAGTCTTTAAACTTGCTTTTAAATTCACCACATTTATGCAGTATTGTCAGTGGTGTTACTTTCAGTGGTGTTACTTTCAGTGGTGTTAGTTTCACTACTGACAAATTGGAAAATACATATCCTTTAAAAACCATTAGTCATCAAGGTTTTATGAGTATATATATATATATATATATATATATATAATGTATGTATCTGTCCTTTTGAATATACCACAGTATATTTTGTGAGTTATGACATAAACGTTTGATGGAGAAGTTGTTCATCTTACCACCGCATTTGTAGAACATATTCCTGACATTACTGGATGGTGGAGATTCTTTTTTTTCATTCTTGTAACTAGTCACATAAACACTTTTAGGGTTTGAAATTGTCCAAATCCAGCCAGACTTTTAGCTTTCTCCTAAAAGGACTCTTCGCCATATCAGATGATGCATATTTAAACCGCTGTGATGCTCGAGACGCTGAATTTCTTGCTATATTTATCGCTAATGGCCTCCAAGGCTTCTAATGCAGCCGTATTGTGTTGCAGCTTATTTCTGGGGCTTTTAACATCTAATTTCAGGGCATACAAAATGCATGAAGTATTAAATATCATTGGTTTGACTCAGGACCTGAAGGGTTCGGTAAATGTTCTTAGGTTCTCCTGTTCTCTGAGTTCCGACTACATGTAGCTGGTTTCTTGAATTAGATCCAGGAAACCAGGAGGCTATAAACCTCTACAGCTAGCTCATTAGCTGGTACTGTTGTTGGATGTTACCTCACAGCTCCAGAGTTCCTGGTTCAATCCTGAGCTCAGGTTACTCTCTGTGTGGAGTTTCGCAAGTTCTCCCTGTCTCCGGTTTCCTCCCGCTTCAAATATGGAATTTGACACTTATATTGATTTAATAATTTACAAAAAAAACTCACAAATCCCACCTCTCAGTGAGCACTGCTTGCAGTTGTGCTGTTGTTTTTATAGTCCTGTCTCCGCCCCTGTCATATCATTGGTCTGTTTCTCAAATGTGTGCACCTGTTCTGTGTTTAGCAGAATTAGTTTGTTTATTTAAACCCTGCTGTTTCCACGTTTCGTTGCGAAGTCTTTGTCGAATGCTGTGTATTCGTTTATATGCCTGTGCCTTGACCGCTGCTATGTATCCTAACTAGGGCTGCACGATTTTGAAGAAAAATGCGATATGCAGTACGATAATGCTATAAGTATATTTATATACTTAAAAACTGAAAATGATAAAACGAACATAAGTTTCATGTATGGTCTGTGCCCAAAGCCCTGAAGTCGGGGCCAACCATTTATGTCCACAGCTTTAACAATATTTGTTGTGTTGTTGGTGGTAAAACACTAGTCTCTAGACGCTCTTCACTCAAATTCCAACCAGACAAAGCCTCTCGCAGACCCAGAGCTATGTTTCCCCGCTGTGCTCGCCGGGGAAGTACGACGTCTGTAAGCACCGACAATAAAGTGAACCGTCAAGCTAATGCACAGCTCTGTTGCCCTGCTGGACCAGAGGTCCGTCGTACATGCAGAATGATTTTTCTGCCAAACACAGCTGATACAAATTGTTGTGCTTTGACTGAAGGTGACTGTAAAGATTTGTAGTGTTTCCTCTTTCCATGGCCACCCGTGATTTACATGTTTTACATGTAACTTCAGCCTGCATGTGGTCATCTCTTTTGAAGCCAAAATACTACCATATAATTGAGATGTCTCTTCATTTTGCCACTAAATCCATGTGAATTTATTGCGGACAAGTAGTCAGAGGTTCATGCAGTGGGGGTCAGAGTACAAGGAGACAAGTTGTAGAAAAACGGCCACAGGATACAAGGCTCCGAAATGCGTGATATAATTGACAAAACCTTGCAACAAGACATAGACACACCAGGGTATACACCTAATATTGTTCAGCCTAATATTGTGTAGTTCCCCCTTGTGCCACCAGAACAGCTCTGACCCGTCGAGGCCTGGACTCCACAAGACCTCTGAAGGTGTTCTGTGGATTCTGGCACCAAGACATTAGCAGCAGATCCTTTAAGTCCTGTAAGTTGCGAGGTGGTGCCTCCATGGATCAGACTTGTTTGTACAGTACCCCCTCACAGATCGAGATCGCATTGAGATCTGGGGAATTTGGAGGTCAAGTCACCACCTTCAACTCTTTGTCCTGTTCCTCAAACCGTTCCTGAACAATTTTTGCAGTGAGGTAGGGCGCATCATCCTGCTGAAAGAGGCCACTGCCATTAGGGAACACCGCTGCCATGAAGGGGTGTAACTCGGTCTGCACTAATGTTTAGGTAGGTGGTACGTGTCATGGTAACATCCACATGAAGGCCAGGACCCAAAGTTTCCCAGACCATCACACTGCCTCTGCCGGCTTTCCTTTGTCGCATAGTGCATCCTGGTGCCATCTCTTTCCCAGGTAAGCGATGCTCTGTCACATGGCCGTCCACATGACGTAAAAGAAAATGTGAATCATCAGACCAGGCCACCTTCTTCCATTGCTCCATGGTCCAGTTCTGATGCTCACGTGGCCATTGTATGAGCTTTCGGTGGTGTACAGGGTCAGCATGGACACTCTGACCGGTCTGCAGCTACGCAGCTCCACACGCAGCAAACTGCACTGTGTGTTCTGACTCCTTTCTATCAGAGCAGCATTCACTTCCTCAGCAGTTTGTGCTACAGTAGATCGTCTGTGGGATCGGACCAGACGGACCTTCACTCCCCACTCGCATCAGTGAGCCTTGGGAGCCCATGACCCTGTCGCTGGTTCACCAGTCATCTTTCCTTGGACCACTTTGGTAGGTACTAACCACCGCACACCGGGAACATCCCACAGGACCTGCTGTTTTGGAGATGCTCTGACCCAGTCGTCTAGACATCACAATTTAGCCCTTGTCAAAGTCGCTCAGATCCTTACGCTTGCCCATTTTTCCTGCTTCCCACACATCAACTTCGAGAACCGACTGGTCACTTGCTGCCTAATAATCCCTCACCTTTACAGGTGCCACTGTAACGAGATAATCAGTTATTCACTTCACCTGTCAGTGGTTTTAATGTTATGGCTGATCGGTGTAAGTAGGCAAACTACTCAAGGGCGAACACCAAACAGGTCACAGAGAAAGGACTAGAACAGAAACACAGGTATATGGCATTATAAACAAAAGCACAAGGGGAACCCAAACCAAAACACATGATATTTAAGCAGCACTCGTTTTTTTTTTCTTTCTTGCTGTTTTTTTTATGTTTTTTGCTTCATGGTCCATTTAGCAAAAATATACAGGATCAAAAATGAATTTTTCCTTTTGTTGCAGAAAAAAAACCCCAAAATGAATAAATTGAACAGCACAACCCTCGTGGACTGGAACTCTGTGTCACTAACACGTCTCCTTAACATGATCCTTTATGTGAACATGTTCTTCAAGCTCGTCGTTCGGTGGCAATTCCTGTCCAGCTGACTTTTCCAAAGATTGCTTCTGTTGGGAATTCTTTGTTCCAAGCCACAGCGTAATTAAAAATGCATTAGCTGGAATGTTTGAAGTTGTGTCGAATTACGTAATAGTATGTGGAATTTGGATTTGGATTTAATGATGCAGAAAAACAAACATCTAACAGTTTTGGTTCTTCAGATGGAGTCTTCCATAGTGACAAGTTTGAGAGTTAAAAAGTTAAGAGATGAAGGTTTTCAGGAAAATGCAAAATTTCCTGTCACTTTCTCCCTAAACTGGTAGGTTTTGGACATGGCATGATGATCGGTGTCTCTTCATGCTGATGGAGTTCGTACCTGGAGGAGAGCTCTTCAGCTACCTGCGCAGTCGCGGAAAGTTCAGTAACGACACGGGCCTGTTCTTCGCAGCGGAAATCGTTTGTGCGCTGGAGTATCTTCACTCTAAAGACATCGTCTACAGGGACCTGAAACCGGAGAACATCCTGCTGGACCGCGAAGGTCACATCAAACTCACCGACTTTGGATTTGCCAAGAAGGTCGTAGACAGGTAGGGGGCGGAGTTTAGCTCTGAAAGCTTTTGTTATGGATGTATATGGAGAATGGGACTGTTGGAATGTTCTATTCAAGAATAATCTGGAGACATGAGCAGAAAATCATCTTAAGCATGTTCGTAAGTCGACTCTGAATACGAGGAACTTTCCCTGCATAAATATTGATGTAACTTTTAAACTGAAATAGCCAACTTACGTCACCAGAAACATTTTTAGTCGACAGATTATTAGCTTCACCTACTTGGTTAATACACTCTGTTAACTTTTCATAGACCGTAGCTCATCTGTTAGTCTGTGCAAAGTATTGGCACCCTCTGCCCTTTCTATCAGTGCAAATGGACCACTACTGAGCAGCTATGATTTGGGTGGTGGTTTATTCTCAGTACATCAGCGACACTGACATGGTATGGTGCTGGTATGAGTGTATCCGGCACAGATGTGTTGCTGCTGATGTTGGGGTTTTAAACACGGTGTACACTTACTTCACTTTATTACACACTCCTACTTTATCATCATGTGTCTTGAGTATCAGAATTATATCCAAATGGAAATTATTCACACAAATTAAAAAATCTGGTCACTCAACCCACTTCAGGAGATGTATTCTAGCCCCATTTTGCACAAGTGTAAATGCACCTGCATCTCCAAGAAACATCTGAGAAACAAACCCCCTCCAAATAGGTGATGCACGTACTCCATGAAATCGGCACACGTCAGAAGGGACAGCACTGGATGTTGGTATACAAATAAAATGAGCTCATTTGCACGTTAATGCGCGGTGCAGGATTTCAGGCTGCCTGACCGGAGACGCATTTGACTAAATGCATGTAAAATGCATGTAAATGCACAAAATGTAAATGCATGTGGTTAGGGTCAGGAATTAAAGCGCACATGCAGTACTTCAACAAACATGAAGAAGACTGTTAAGACTTACAGAAGAACAAAACTAGAAATAGGTTGTCATTTTACTGAGAAATCGCAAAAAGCGTAAACTCCTCTGTCCTGAAGACCTTCCTGTCCTGGAACTGGAGACTCCTTCACCACAAAACTTCACCACATCAACAATTAAATGTTTTCCTTTTTTTAAACAACAACATGTATTTAAAAATACATATATTATTAGGTTTGGATTATGTGGTGCGTCCGTCATACAAGTCCATGTGAATGAGCTGTTACTATGGAAACGTATTAGAACGAGCACATTGATATAAACCTGTGATGTTACAGCCAGAACTGCTGTCAGAGCTGCTGTTATAGAGAATTAATCATGCACTGATATACAGATATGGAAATATGGAAACAGGGGTATAGATACGGACTTATCGATAATTCCCATCCTGTCCAAAGCACGTGTTTGTACAGAGGTAGGAGTGTTAATTAGAGATGGAGGGAACGAGACAGTCATTAACGGTGACATTTTGTCTCTGTCTCTCCGCTCTCACTCTGTTTATCTTTCTTTCTTTCATGCACCTCCATCTTATTCACTAACCTCTGATCCTAGTGAAGGTTCCATCCCCCCATCGCTTACTCTCATTGATGTTCTCCTGTTGTTTCCCCCCTCTCTCTGTCTCTCTCTGTCTCTCTCTCTCTGTCTGTCTCTCTCTCTCTCTCTCTCTCTCT
>CM040979.1:553899-566509 GCA_022985145.1 Pangasius djambal
AAAAAAAAAAAAAAAAAAAGACTCTGCATCAATAAATAAAGAGGCGACTTTGAAGTTAAAAATGTCCCTGGACTCCGTAACAGCTCTTCTTCTTCCTCAACACACACTTTCCTTCCTCCAGACCTCGTTCACAAGCTCCGTTCTTCTAACTTCAGGTGAACCAGATGTTTGCAGATGCTCAAAACTGCTCCTTTCTTCACGTGTGACTTTGACGCAGCGAACTCAAACGAGGAAATGTTAAATAATCCACGTTCACTGTTGTATTGTTTTTATCGTGTGCTTTTGTTGTAAGGTATCCGCCGTTTTTTGACGACAATCCCTTCGGTATTTACCAGAAGGTTCTTTCTGCCAAGCTGAACATCCCTCGCCAGCTGGACTTCTACGTAAAGTAAGCGGGGAATTTTGGACAATGCGATATATTTTATTGGTTTGTATTTCGTTCCAGTGCAAATAAGATAAAATAAAACCCTGAGATTAGGTTAAAAGTTTGTTTATTCACGTCCTCGAGAAAGTGTTGGGTTTCTGCATAAAGTTCTACGTAAAGCAGAAACCACTGCAGTAGAATATTTACAATTATTTTAATTATTGCATTTTTTTTTTTGCTTGTTTTTATGCTCTGTATTTAATAAAAAAAATTAATAATAATTAGGTTAAAGATTTGCTTATTTGCAATTAATGAAATCTGTTTTTAATTTAATTTTAAATAATAATAAAATAACAATTTTTAAATAATAAACAAAAACATTATTATTATTTTATTATTTTTTAAAAAAATTAGGTTTAAAGTTTGTTTATTAGAAACTCCATGGTGTTGGTTATGTTAGTTTAAATATATTTTTAAATTTAAAAAAAAATCATTATTGAAGTTTTGTTTTTTATATATATTTTGTATTTAATTGTATTTTAAACAACAAAACATTAGCTTAATTTTTTTTTTTTAGGGTAAAGGTTTGTTTATTTGCATTCTTAAGCAAATGTCGGGTTTTCTACATAAAATAAGCAAGAACGTTTGCTTTTTTTGTACGATTTTTATTTCCGCATTTGGATAATTTAGATTCACAAATTTTTTTAAAATGTAGTCGTGATTGTGTTGTTGTTGTTTTTTCTCTTTAGAGACCTCATCAAGAAGCTTCTTGTCGTCGATAAAACAAAGAGACTTGGAAGTTTGAGAGTAAGTGATCATTTCAAACAAGATTATATTCAATAATCCAAGTTTTAAAAAAAAACAAAAAAAAAACATGTTAAAGTCAAACATTAGCATTAGCATTGTTAGCATCTGGCTGTAGACTGAATAACCGCAAAAACGTCACAAAATCACGGGATCGTTTGAAATTTAACGTTTGTTCTCCTTGTGCTCCGGTTTTTCAGCTGACAAGAAACGATTAGCTTTTTAGTAGCGTGTTATGATTAGCATTATTAGCTTCATGTCAAAATCGTGGCCTCAAACAACATCAACTGATGGAGGAGGAGGAGGAGGAGGAGGAGGAGGAGTGTCTGTAATATTTGGACAAACGTCAGCCATTTTAGGTTTTTATTTGAATAAGTGTTTACGTTTGTTTGTTTTTTAGAGACGTCGAGATCTGTCACACTTTATTATTCTTTAATAACTTAAATAATAAAAGAATCTCGTAATGTCTTATCTTGTAACCTGGAGTTTGCGTAAAGTGACGTTTTCACCGTTACAGCCGTATTGCGTTGCCTTTGATCTTGTTTTTTTATGATATATATATATATATACGGTTCCCCACCGAGCCGCAGCTCGACACCACGCAATTATATAGTTTACTGCATCCTGGAAGTCAGAGAGGACGCCGAAGTCCACACACACACACACACACACACACACACACACTTCCAGACTGACTGAAGATTAACCAGTAGTGGGGTCAAAGGTCACGAGATTCTCACCAACATGACTGCTTCACAGGAATGTTTGACCACTTTAGCAGCTAAACAGGTTGATTGATTCGCTTTTTTCGTTTATAGCGAGTTCATTAAAGGACACTCGGTTCTCAGCGACTCTTGACGTCTCGATTGGACGCGTTCCTGCTTGCCCGTCGTCACCAACTGCGCCGACCTTTGACCCCGCATTCAGGCTACGTTTATGCTGTTCACATTTTCAACTACCTATGCTAATTAGTCGGGCCAAATCCACGCAATGCTAGTTTGAGCTAGTTTATCTTGGTAACTACGGCAACTCGTACTCATACTGCAGTGAACTTTAATAGGAGAAGTTCAGTGAGGGATTTTTTTTTTATTTCACTTTTTTTTAAAGATGCCCAGGAGCACACACTACTCTGAAATGTCTGAATATTTGAATATTTGAATATTTCCCTTCATCGGGACAATTTTTTTTAAAAGGTGAAAAAGAAAAGCGCCGTAGTTCACGAAGAACAGAAACTAGACATCTGTATTTGTGTCTCGTCTCTGTAGGAGATTACAGTGCTCAGGATGTGTGTGTGTGTGTGTGTGTGTGTGTGTGTGTGTGTGTGTGTGTAGTGTCAGCTGTGTTAACACAGATTTTTTTTTGCCTCTTAACAAAGCAAATGGTGTGTGTGAAGAGTCTTTTCAGATAGTTTTCAGTTCCACAGCTAATCATGCGACATGTTCGCGTTATTTCATTTCCAGCGCAGCTCAAAAATATTGTACATTTTTTTTTATGAATTATTTTCTTCCTGTCTTCAGGGTGGAGCCGAGGACGTGAAGAGCCACAAATGGTTTCGATCTGTAGACTGGGAAATCGTTCCTCAGAGAAAACTTAAGGTATTTAAAAAAAAAAAAAAAGTAAAGTTATACAGCAACTTCAGAATTATTGGCACCCTTCCCAATGAATAAAAATGAGAAGATTATACCTGGATTCCACCTGCCCTTGACCAGCTCTGTTTCTCTGGGGATAAATATGAAATCAGTCGCCATGTGGGAAACCAAAGAGCTTCACAGAAAATGTATAAAAATACCATTAAAGTGAAATCAGCGTTCGTGTTTGAGCCATTAGTATGATAGAATATCTGGAAACACAGTTTGTCACGTCTGGGAAAACAAGCAAAAACTTCATGATCATCCAATTAAAAGCCCCCTAGAACATATATATGCCCCGCCCCCTGGGGGCGTGTCTTGCTCTACAGTAGCTCGTTAGCGGTAGACGTGGTTGGTTGGTGCGTTTTGGGCTGCGCGTGTCTTCCTGCACTCTGTTCCCAGGAACAGTGGTTTATATATTTATATATAGTGTATATATTTGGAAGAGGGTGGAGTTTGTGCGAGTTGGCGGTTATGTGGCTTTTCGGAGGCGTGTTTTACCAACATGAGTGTGAGAATGTCACTGCCTTAGACTGAGCAAGAGCCCGATTATTATCTTTCAACAATATAATGCATTTAGTCACACGTGCAGTCTTTATTTTTTACTCTAATTAAAACGAGCCAGTTGACATATGAATCTGGAACGAGTGACAGTCGCGTAGGTGTTATGAACTCTCTGATATTACCCTGGAAGCTCCGCCCCCTTCCTCCACCTCTCATTAATAATGTTCTGGCCGATTTTCTCACGTTACAGATGCACTGACGTGCCATCCTCGCTTTCTGTCACGGTAAATGGAGAACGTTTCGAGTTCGTAACATTAGACATTTGTAAAAAGACTACTTTTATCAGAGACTGGAATTCAGCTGTCTGTCTGCTGTTTTTCTCTCCAGGGAAGGATGCGCAAAATATTAATTGTAGGGGTGTTTACGTTTACGTTTACGTTTAGATCACGTAGCTAACTTTGTCCTGTTTGTGTTTTTACTCATTTCTTATCAGAATGAATTATTGCTGAAGTTGTTTCAATCGTCTTCTAGTATTTTGGTGAAAAACGTTGGTGCAAATGCTTCGTTTGTTTATTTATTTGTCTGTTCTTATTGGTAATTTTGCTTCTCTTATATCCGAGTCAGCCAGTCATCATTCCCGAAGTCGCACACGAGGGCGATCCGTCGAATTTCGAAGCTTATCCTGAAGAAAAGCGCAAAAAAGAACCTGCCGTTTCCCCAAGGGACTTGGAAATTTTTAAGAACTTTTGAATACAAACACAATTATTGATACTTATTTATGTGTCTTTTGCATCTTTTCACTGAGGGCATGTGCCGATAATCAACGATACGATACGTCTCGCAGTGTTGAACGTGAGCACACTGTTGTTACTTCAGAACAGTCACGGAGCCATCCTGCACTTCTGGAACATGTGGTCCGAGTAGGCAGCATTTTTGGATGATGTTAGAGCTCCTGAGATAAAGTTTGTCTCATACAAAATGTGGAGTTCCAGTAAAGTTTGAACAACATGGCGGACACCATGGTCACTCTTTTTAAGCATAATGTTTACTCATCTCGACGAACTGCCTGTCTCATAGCTAACCTTTTCGCTACTGTTTTCACGGATAGTTATGTTCTACGGAAGTCCTGAACTGCAAGGTATGAAAGAAGGTATATTTCATTATTTTGACTTAATAGCTTATTTCAACTTATTAACTTGTTATTTTGAATGATCTCGTAAATTTCAACATATTGTCCCATTATTTCGACGTATTTATCGACGTATTTCAAAATAACGAGACAAAATAACAACGTAGCAATTCAGCTTTTTTAAAAATTTATTTTAATTTTTTTTATATACATCTTACGGGTAACGGTTTCTGTAATATCCAGGTGTGTAGGTTGCCAGGATTTGTTGTCATGGTTACAGTTTTCGACAGCTAATATAATGTGACATAACAGCTTAGCCAGGTACATTGGTCAGCTGTCTCTCTACAGATCCGTTTTAAGAAAGACTAGCAGGTAAACTTGCAGCGACTTTCGTAAGACGTAACGTAAAGCCACCCGACGGCCAGCTAGCAAACTGCACATACTTTAATGGGTTCAATGTCGGACAACAAAAAGTAAATATGTAGCAACTTTTCAAACGTATATTATAATGAAATACCGTAAAATTATGGCGAGATGAAAACTACATATCGGCACATGTCTATTTCCACTTGGTCTTGTTCTATTGTGTCATGTGTAGCCTTGTAATGTAGCTATAATCTATGCACTTTGTTAGATGTTTTGTTTGTTATGCAAATGCACATAACCTTTATTGCAAGTTACTCCAAATATACCCGTCTATTCTCTGGGAATGATTATGCAACTTATGTTTATGATCTATGCAGATCCATTTGTTTAACTCGATACAGTTTGACCTGTCTCGATGTGCTCGTGTCTCACGCTGTAACCGTATGTGTATGATGCTAATGAAGCTAAAGTTATAGCTACTCTTTGTTTGTTTGATGTTATGAGATGCTTGATTATGTAATAAATAACCTTTTTCAAAAGATATTTTGCTTGTGATGATTTGTCGAGCTACAAAATGTCAAGTACAAAAAAAAATATAATGAAACTCGAAAGCAATAACTGCAAATGTGTTGGCAGTAAAAGTAAGCACATTTCAGGAACTGTAATTTTTTTGGGGGGGTTAGTTTTGGGTTCTTACGTAAGGAATAAAACACGCTGTTACAGGAAAATAGTCAATGACAGTTGATTTTTTTCTTTTTCAGTGCTGCGGTATAATGACTTTAATTTCACCTTGCTCATTTGCACCCCCTATGGGCCAAGAATGTAACCAAGAAAAGATATCGAAGTCGTACATTGTACTTCAAAATTTAGCAGCGTGGTGAGCAGTGTAAGTGGTTCACCAGCAAGTGATGTGTTGGCTCGGTGGTTAATCCTGATCGGAAGGTTGTGAATTCAAATCCCAGCACCACCAAGCTGCCGCTGTTGGGTCCTTTAAAAAGACCCCTAACCCTTAACTGCTCCACAAGAGTAGAAGCGATTAAGGATCAGAAACTGCCATCAAAGCATCCCAGTTTACCAAAACACAGTTACATTACCGTGGCTCCCCCTCTTACCCTCCAGTTAGTAGGATTTCACAGGAAAAATTTAAGATGATAACTCATGATGCACTGGAAGCAAAGAAAGTCTCTTACAAAGTATAGATGTGATCAAGGACATAAGTTGGTTTTGGTTCATTTGGTACATATGTTTGGCTAGATGGGCAAAGGTCAACTGGGGTCATCAGTTGCTACTCATCAGTATCCTGATCAATGGCTCTGGGGTTATGGTACAAGAGTTCTGGCAGTCAGGAAAGTTGTGGTCCTCCAAACAGCATCTCCTCTCCTCTAATCCCTGCCTGGTGAAAAAGCCTATTCATTTGAATGGAAGAGGATACAGTAATTTATCTGTAGCATTCGTTTCACATCCTCTGATTTTGCTTAGCACAGAGTTATCTGGGCCACCTCAATCTCCAATCTTCCAGATTGTTGTTTCTGTCCGCTTTCATCTGCAGAGGGTTTTTTTTAAAGTATATATGGCATCATTTGCCAATTCCCACCCACCATCCAGCTCTCCCCATCACACGACAGCTACCAACTGGGGGTGTGTGAAGGTTAGCTCATGCTTCCTGCAAGACACGTGAAGCCACTGCATCTATTCATGCTCACTCAAAGTGCAGCTGAACACACAGAACACACAGAGTCACAGACACCCAAGATTGGCTAGTGCTATTCTGATCGAAAAGGGAGAGAGTAATACCATCCCTCTCACCCAGTCAGCATGGCCAGTTTTGGTCTCTTGGACCGGAGCATCATTGGGATTCATTGGGATTCACTCTCGCTCTCCAGACGACAGGGTGAAACTGTTCTGTTGCGCCACTTGGGAATGCTGGTTATGTTGTCTTTGAGATTGTACCCCTCCTGCAGGAGCTTTTAAGGTCTTAACCCCTTGAACTCCCAGGGTCTGTGTTTGAAAGTGCTTTTCCTTCATGAATGAAGTAAGAGGGGCAGCAACTACACTAATATTACAGTTTACCCTTTATGATGTTGATGCCACAATAATCTATACAGGGATAAAGGTCTCCACTTTTTTTTCTGAAAAAGAAGAAACCTGACTAAGAAGGTTGAATGAGGCACTGCAGAAGACCCTCCTTAATGTTCTCCTTCATAGCTTTGCACTCTTTTTTCTACTGTCTTTTGGTTCCTAGCTACTAGGTGCGGTGGGGGGTAAGGATCCTGCTGCCAGGCAGTTGAAATTGTTTGGATGATGCAATGATGCAAATGATGTTGTGAAAGCAACCCTTACCCCAGAAGATAGAGAAGAAGACTGCCATAATATGTTCTCTAAACTGGAGGCTCAGGAAGGTTTTGAATGAAAGTTCTGGGAAGTCATTGGTGGATTGGGTGGTGTGTTGACATGAAGGTTTCTCAAAACTCCGGGCACAAGGCAGGAGGACACCCTGGACGGGGTGCCAACCTATCGCAGGGCACAATCGCACACTACGGACAAGCTAGAGATGCCGACCAGCCTACAACACATGTCTTTGGACTGGGAAGGAAACCCTTGAAGCACGGGGAAGTCAAATTTCCTTATTTGTGGTAGAGCCTGCTCATGCTGTAGCCTTAACCTGAACAACTGTGCACAGGTCAACACTGACTATTGTATTCATTGCTGCAGTCTCAAATGCTCTCTGTGTCCATTTAAGCAGCAAAATTGTCTGTCTTACATGTGAGGTTCACTGGAATTGCTTGAAAGCAAACTGCTGGGGGACAACAGACAACAAAAAGAAGGAACTGCTTGATCCTGGTCAGGGTCATGGTGAAATAAGAGTTGTAATGGTGGTGAATTCTTCCCGGGAACACTGGATCCGTGAGGCAGATACATCCCGGTTGGGACGACAGTTGCAGGGCACCATGCACACACACACACACACACACACACACACACACACACACACACACACACACACACACACACAATCATACACTCATTCATACCCAGGTGCAATAATAAGCTATATAAACAAGCAGCATTAACTTTTATTAACTAACAGCACAATCCATTAACTGTATTTTTGAGTAGAGACTAAGTCCAGTACACCAGATTATGGAATAAGACACAAAGGTTCCTGAAAGAAGCTGCTGAAGATGCATTGTTTATGATTTATACTTTTGTCCCAGGCAGTTTTTTTTTTTCTTTTCTTTTTCCTTTTTTTCTTTTTTGCATTTTAAATACATTCCCGATCTTTGTTTTTTTTCTGATTTTGAATTGTGCTTATGCATAATAATAATAATAATAATAATAATAATAATAATAATAATGGTACATCTTGAAATGATATAAAGTTCCTGTCTTGTTCCTGAGGCCAAAATGTCTTGGCGTTGGTCCTCAAAACCATTCCAGGTGTTGTTTTTTAACTCCATGTTTCTCTCAGGCTGTTCATCTGGCTGCAGTTATCATTCGTGCCCTTCTTTATCTGCTCTTTTCAGGTTGCAGTCAAAGTGAACATTTTAACTAAATTTTAAATAATGAATAAAAATGATAATCATTTAAAAATACTTTTGTTTTAATGTAAATATTAATTGTTCAAATATTTATAATGTGATAGACTAATTATGGTCTGAGAGTAGCAATCTAAATAATAAAACAAGAACATTATTAATATTATTATTAACATTACTTCTACTACTACTACTAATAATAATAATAATTTAACTTAGCCTGTGGCAGTGATGTAATGATTACAGATGAGGAAAACACATTTTTGACTCTTTTTACACCTGAGTAGGGATAAAAGTCGGACTGTCTGGTTCTTGTGCCAGAACTTTCTCAAGCAATGAGGAATATCATGAAATTCACAGCACAAAAGAGCAGCTGAGACGACAGCTAACATTTCTTTCAAAGAAATCCAGATGCAAATCCAGTACAGAAGTCGGGCCTCAGATCTCTGTGTAAAAGATCAGCGAAGGCTCTTCCGAGTGCAGATTATGACATCCTGGTAAGAAGGAGAAGAAGTACATGTGCATGATGGCAGTAGGAAGTTCATGGAAGTTTAAGCATCATATAAAATCCAGCCGCCAATTTCACGCTAACCTCATGTTAAACTCATAAAACGTCTCTCTGCGAACTAAAATGAGGGGAAATTGTTGAATGAGATGTGACTAATACAAACCCAACAAGTGCTTTGGAGTGGTGCTAGGAGTCATCACTCATTTGACTCATGACATTTAAAATGAGTTTGAGGAGAAACATTTGATCATCAAGATGAGGACAACGTACACCAGATGTTTAATTATAAGATTACAGTAAGAATTAGCAGTTTCTAACTATTTCCCTCTGAGCTTTTTCCCTCTTCTCAACAAGGCGTTTCCTCTCACAAAACTGTCGCTCACTCAGTGTTGTTTATGTTTCAGGAGTTCAGCAGTTTCTGAAATACTCAAACCAGCCCATCTGGCACCATCATCCATGCCAATGTCTAAGTCACAGACATCACACTTTCCCTCCATCCTGATGTTTGATGTGAACATTAACTGAAGCTCTTGATTTGCATCTGCATGATTTTATGCATTGTGCTGCTGCCACATGATTGGCTGATTGGATAACTGGATGAATGTGTTCCTAATAAAGTGGACGGTGAGTGACTGAGTTATGGCTAAAACTAACATCATTACAGCTCTTTCATTTTCCTCAACACGAGGCACTTTCAGTTATCACATTTAAACCCACCTGAAAGACGGCCATTAGCACCACATGTTCATGATTATGGGATACCTGTGGCCTCTCAAACCAGACGGACGATATTTGCTGTCTAACGTTTGCTACTCATGATTTAAAATTACTGAGCTACAGCTGAACTAGCCTTTTGATAAAGCAGCTACACTACAAGCTAGTTAGAAAAAGTAGCCATAAGGAAGTACGCCATAACAAAGAGATTTTGCTTTTCTATCAGATAAAGAGAGGACTCTACTACTATAGGCTTCTGTAAATATCTAGCTAGCTAGTTAATGGGCATATGCTAATCCATATGTTTGGGCATTTGCTGTCATGTTGTCGTCATAGTTACGTTAACTATTTTGCTTCAACCGAAACTTATCGCTATCACTCCTGATCACCCTCGTAACTTAACCAGCTCGCTAATCAACAACAACAACAACAACGAAAAGCTAAAATCTATAACGTGTGTTCTATGCTAATTAGAACTCGCTTCCTGCAAATATAAGTTTACACAGTATGATTTGTTTTTATTGAAAAACAATGTTGAATTTTGTGAAAAGGTAAAAGATATTTTAAAGCTACGCTACTAAAATTGTACTTAAGCTAGCAGCGTCACTTGTAGCTAACTTACTCCCCAACGCTGCACATGCTAATACATTAGCTAAACCTGCTCATCTAAAGTCTTTGCTTAGCACTGTCAAATAAAATGCCAACGTTTGTTCCTAGATGGAAATATGAAATATTTGAGTAAGGAACTACAAAATAGCATGACTCAGCATTTTAGGTCCTTAAACTAGCATTATGTTCCCTGTTATGTTTATGTTCCTGACAGGATTTGATACGTGATACAGATGGAATAAATGATGACCATGCATTTAGCGTGTTGATGTTGTTGTTGTTGTTTTTATTTATTACATTACCTTTTTACACACTTTTCATGCTTTTCTACAAATATACATTCATTCTTTACTGAACAAATTAGCGCTAGGAGTGACTGAGGTGTGTGGATTTGGCTGATTCAGGACTGAACAGATCTCATACACACTTAAGGACAAAAGAAAAGAAAAGAAAAGAAAAGAAAAGCATTCACACATTCCTCAGCTGAACAAATGGAGGGTAAATATTTATCAACGTCCAGGCGTCTTGAGTGAAAGTAACAAACTCTCATTACTGTACTTGAGTACATAGTTCACTCACTTTTTTTTTTACACATAATTAAATCATAGTACTTTTATTCGTTACTTTTATACTGTAAGCCAAATAAAAGACAACGTGCGCAACTTTGAAATTAATTCCATTTCGAGGCCCAAACAACGAGTCAAACAAGTCCACACTTCAGACGCCAAACGTTTAGTCAGCAGCAGTAATGTCTGAGACAGTGGGGACGGTTGCGCATCCTTTCCCTGCTAAAAGCTGTGACGATATTCACAGCGGAAACGTGAAGAAGTACGACTTTAGCTAGCTGAGTGAGCTAGACTAGCTAGCCAGATCTTTTGATGTTTTAAAGCTCCGTATTAAACTTAAGATGTCGCTAGAATGTTCGTCTGTGGTGTTAAGTATACTGTATCTACAGCCTGTAGGTAACGCTCACGATAAAGTGTAAGTGGCGTCTTTTGTAGCTACGCAACTATTTAGCTAGACGCACGTATGAAATACAAGTAGCGTTACCTTTCTTTATACGCTGTCGATAATGGAGGTGGTGCTCCCTCGGTTACTTAACACAAGAAAAGAATAGAAAATGCACATTTTTTGGATTAGTTGTGTATTATTTACTCTTACTAGTAATTTCTTGATGAATACTTTTTCTGAATTAATTCTCCTGTCTGTGCTGTTACTACTTTAACTCAACTCAGTGTGTTTTGTACTCTTTCCACCACCGATGGCCAAGAAGTCTTTTTAATCTTTCATATCAAATTAGTTTTGTTTTGTTTTGTAAATGTATCAGGATGGCAGGTTCATCCTTACACCAACGTGGGGCAACAAAATAAACGCAGATACACACGGGACACACACGTCGTCGTGGAGGAGGACGAGGAGGAGGACGAGGGAGGCCGGCGTTACAGAGAGCGCGGTGCTGTGTTTATATAGTTTTGTTTTTTACTCTCTGTGCTTTTTCACCACAGCATGCTTGTGAACTAAAGGAAAACTTCCACTTCACACACACACACACACACACACACAATCAGCAGGACGCTGTCTGGGCGATTATATAAAGTGTATAAACACCCACTCCTTCTGCAAGTCTCCTCCCATTCACACTCATGTTTGTAGGGAAACAGTAGATGATGAAAACTATCTGATGTTAGTTGCTAAAGTGTGAATGCACAATTACTGAATCATTTATAACTACAAATTTGAATTTGAGTTATTACAAGTGACACTTCATGGAGAAGCTCGTGTACCTTTACAATACATTTCTTTAGTACTCATTAAACCAGAAATGTATATGAATATGAATATGAATATGTAGGATATTTACCAGCAAGTAAACAACTAGTTTAAACCAAACGCTCGAAATTAGCTGCAGCATGATTACGTCAGAGAAAGAGAAAGAAGAGGCTTGTCATCTAGACGAAACGGTATACTTTTCATTTCTGTAATTATAGATGAGCACTGACACTGGAGACTCCTTCAAGTAAATCTCCTTACAGAAAACTTCACCATAATCCATATGTGAATGATCAGTTGCTATAGAAACGATAGCACATCGGAGCGAGCATGTTAATATAAACCTGTAAGGTCCTTGCTAAAGAACACTATGTCATACTTATACAGTTATAAAAATTAATCAACACCTACAACTGTGCTTAAAAATATCATCATAAGATGTTAATAATGCAGCATTATATTAAAAAAATATTTGGTTGTTTATTTTTAATTGGCTTTTTTTAGCCTCAGACCTTTGAATCCAGCTGTATATAAATAACATCTGTGGTACTTTTGCTATTTTTCCATGTGGTTTCAGTCTAAAACATATTAAACACTACTGTGTTACTGAGGAGTAGAAAAAACAGTGTGTCGTTAATGAACTGCACAAAAGTGTTAAGCAGGTTCAGGTGTATGACT
>CM040979.1:566609-587626 GCA_022985145.1 Pangasius djambal
ATGTTTCCCACTGACCAATCACTGATCACCATGTTTCCCCATGACCAATCACTGAGCAGTATTGTTTGTCAACAACAACAACAAAAAAGGTTCAATTAGAAACCACACCAATTTGCACCATAAGTGTATCTGAAGCTTTTTCTTACACTCACTTTAAACCCACTCCAGCTTTAAATCACTTCCAGTAATAACAGTATGCCTTTGAATTCTTTTGAAACTCAGTTGTTATGATTCATGTTATTGCTGCTTGTCTTTATTGGGAGTATATTTAAAAAAAAAAAAAAGTAATGTGTGCATTTCTGCAGGAATTTCTGGCCATTATAATGACAACCTATAGTGACTTTATTTTCACGCGCACACAAAACACGCTAAAATTTCAAGATTTTGCAATTTTCTGTAAAAAAAAAAAAGAAATGTCATACAATATCATGCAAACATGAATCAGAAAAAGGAATCGGAGAGAAACGAGCTCGTGATATTAATTTATAGACGTCCAGATGTGGGAGTTTTATTATAGAGGAAACGTTTTATTACATCACCCTGAGACCCTAAACGACATAAACAGTGCTAAGCGTTTGATCTGGTTTTGTCCTATGTTCTTAAAGTTGCTGAAGCATGATGGTGGTAGCATCCGGTTGTTGGGATAAGTGAGTATGAATTATTTCTAACAGGCTAGACTTCTAGAAAGTGGTTGGGAATAATCTGGGCATGGTGTTGGAGCTCATCGTTATGTTCCTAGGTGGGTACAGGCTCAGGTTTGCTCACTCAGGGATCAGTCGTGGAGTTAACTAGTGCTGGGATTGATATTTTTGAGAAATTGTGAGCGCTGCTACGGCACTGGTCTAAAAGCCAATACAGCAGAATGCCCCTTTAACGTCTCATCACCACAGCGTGAAACTATAGCTGTTTTTAAAGTATCTTCATCGTATCATCTGACATGGAGAAATTTTTATTGCACGTTGAATTGAATTGAATTGAATTCAGCCAAGATTTTATTGAGATCATCTCACGCAGTGTGGCAAGGAATAGTCTTTAAAAAAAAAAAAAAAGCTGAAATCGTCGGACTTGGCTTTAGGAAACAAAGGTGAAATCAGTGAAAAAGGCCAATGTGGGATAAATAACATTGAAGTAAAGATCTTGTTGCTCTCCCAGACTCATAACCTGTGCTTTATCTCTGTGCCTAAAGGTAACAGAAACCCATATCCTTTGTTATTTATTTATGACTGCGGCTATTTCTCTCAGGGGCCTTTTTTTTTTGGTTGACCTTTTTAAAAAATTTACAACATGCCCAAAGGGAATGTGACCTTTGTCACCTTTCTGTGTTCCAGCAGTGAACGGTTTAATGGTTAAAAACACACATATACACACATTTACACACATTTCAGCGACTCTACACTCATTCATGTGCCACATGCCATGAAATTAAACATACTGAAGCACAACAAACCTCAATTTGCCAACAACCAACAGTGAATCTCTTGAATAATAATTTTATTTATTTTTTTTTAAAAGTGAAAGTACCTTGTTGGAGTAAATTAAATTGGTCCTGTTCATTTTGTCCTACAGATACGAAAACTGTACTTGCTTTCGCTTTTCACCCTTTTGAACTTTTCCATGTTTCGTGGTGTTAAACCCTACAACTGAAATTGATTTAAATAGGATTTTGACCATTTGATTTACACAACATACCATATCAAACATCTGAAGGTGCAAATTGTTTATTTTGTTTATTTTGACACTCCCATTCTTCTTGCTCAGGCTTTGTGAAACAGGATGGAGTTCGATGATGAATTCTTACCACAGATTCAAACACGTTCAGGTCCACTCTAGTGTAGCTTTCCTAGTATGCTCTAGGAAGGTGAAGCTCCACCCCTGTCTCGAACACTTTCCCAGTACCTGTTGACGGAAAAAGCATCCCCACTACAACATGCTACCACCACCATGCTTCACAGTGGGGAAGGTGTTCTCATGGTGTTGAGCAGAGTTGCTTATCAGAATTTATTTCTTAGCAAGATTGACTTTACCCTGGAATTTTACACTGCCATGGTTTCTTATCCTGAACATCTAAACTGACTTCTTCTTTGGGGCCAAACAGGCACTTTTTTTTTTTCCCACTGATGTGCTGCATTTGTTGGAACCTGGAACAACAGGTAACATAAGTGATATGAGTTCTGTTTATCTTCTCAAAGCAGTGATACTTTGTGGTCAATTTTATAGATTGATGAAATGTCTAATATGAGTGTAATCTCATTTAAAAGCAGAGCAGAGCAGTGGAAGCCATTTTGATATGACATCATGCTGAATCTGGGATCCACAGCTTCCTAAACAGGTACTCCTAGTCGGAAAGTTGGAAATAGTTTGACCATTCTTGAAAATGTGTGGAAAGGTCATGTCACAGTTCGAGTGAACTTAAAGATATCCACACTTATTTTCCATATCAGCATTATGGAATTCCCAAAGAGGGAATATTGTAACTTTGTGGACTTGTAGAGCATGATACTGCAAATTACACAACAATGGACATAAAAATGGACTTTCACAGAAGAGCATGTAGCTTAAACTACATTTATAGAGTTATTATTATAATTATTAATAATGAATGATAACAGTTGCTTATCATTTGCTATTTCCTCCCAGACCACCCAGCTAGTAATATTACATCACATAACATTAAAGGTGCAATAGTCTTTTTTTTTTTTTTTTAAATTCCTTACTTGTACAAATAACATGATATGTCGAACATTATACAAAGCCATGGCCTTAGCAAAAGTGTTTTAAGTCGCTGGGAAAACCTGTTTGGAAAACTGGCTTCCGGTCCGGAACGCTTGTTTGTGTTTGGATCCGCTTCCTGTCAGTCATTCTGTAGACACTCTCCTGCACGGGCCACCGTAGAGGGGGCGGAGCTTTGTGAAACATGGGTAGGAATAATTAAAATGTCGAACCCACCTAACTGTCAGAGACGTAATCTTGAAAAGAAGAAGACTAATCGTACCTAATGCACCTGTGACAGGCGGAAATGCAGCGTTTGTAGTTTGTTGTTCTGGACGTCACGTCAGCCACAGCCACAACAATTCCAACTATTTACACCTTTTTATTTTGGTGATTTTTATTTTTAGCCGTGTGAACAGTTGCTCAGCCTGAACTCTGAGCTGCACAGCTGAAACACACGGCACCAGCTCCCCCAGACTGACCTGATAAATCAACACGGAGGCCACGCCTTCCTCAAGATGTAGAATTTAAAACAAAAACAGCAACAAGGTACGTCTTTTTCTCTCTGACGTCATCATATTATAATATTTATGGTATATTTCAGATTTCTTTTCCACACTCTATCCTCATATAGATGTGTTTGTCACGACCCTCGCCTGATTTATGGAACGATCAGGGAAAAATTCCTAAGAAAGCATCACATGAATAAACAAAGACATGAGCAGAAAATGGCTGACATGAATAATAATAATAATAATAATAATAATAATAATAATAATAATAATAATAATAATAATAATAATAATGAGCTGTTACTATAGGAACAATAACGTATTACAATGAGATTTGCAGCTGCACTACTGTCGGAGCTGCTGTTATAGAAAATTCATCAACATCTGACGACCAATCAGAATCCAGAATTCAACAGCGCTTTTTTTTTTTTTTACTAATAATACTTTCTGACAAATTCATTTTAATGAAAAGCACACACACATATTTAATAATAATAATAATAATAATAATTATTATTATTATTGTTGTTGTTGTTGTTGTTGTTGTTGTTGTTATTATTATTATTATTATTATTATTATATTCAATGTCTGACATTGTGATCACAAAATATATCAAATTATATCAATAATTTTGCAGTAAAAATATTTAAGCAGAATGTTTGATAATTGGGGAATTTTATGACTTTTTATCTTTTTAAGTTTTTATGTTTTTATGTTTTTATGTTCTATAAATGTTCTATAAATGTTCTAGAGTTTGAGAAGGAGCAGCAGCACACCTCCTTCATTGCTCCTCCTTTTTTTCTTTCTTTCTGTCTCTCCTTTCCTTTTTTGCGGCTCGGTGTAAAACAGCTGCACGGCTCCTGAAGCCTCTCAGTGCTACTCGGCGGGATCACGCGCCACACCGGACGCGCGCGCGCCTCGCCGCTTACTTCACCCACGCAGCTCAGAGGAATATCTGGGACACGCGCGCGCAGGACATTTGTCATTTTATTGAAGTGACCTCTTGTCTTTTTTTCTTTTTTTCTTTTCTTTATCTCTCTTTTTTCCACGGTGCAGTCTGACGCGCTGCTCTGACTCTGTGATTAATGCAGCTTAATATTTAATATTATCTTATCAGTGTCTGGTCCTGGGACATGGAATAAAGGAGAGAAGCTGGTGATGAGTGAGTGAGTGAGTGAGTAAATGAGTGAATGAGTGAATGAGTAAGTGAGTGAGTGAGTAAATGAGTGAGTGAATGAGTGAGTGAATAAATGAGTGAGTGAATAAATGAGTGAGTGAATGAGTGAGTGAGTGAATGAGTGAGTGAATGAGTGAGTGAATGAGTGTGAGGTCATGATGAGGTTTAATAACTTGTGTGGACAGCAGAACTGCCTCACTGCAGACTCCTAAAGGTAAATTACTGCCATTACATAATTACACATCTATCTATCTATCTATCTATCTATCTATCTATCTATCTATCTATCTGTCTGTCTGTCTGTCTGTCTGTCTGTCTATTTTTCTTTTTCTTTATCCGTCTTTCTGTCTGTCTATCTATCTATCTATCTGTCTGTCTGTCTGTCTATTTTTCTTTTTCTTTATCTGTCTGTCTGTCTGTCTGTCTTTCTGTCTATCTATCTATCTATCTATCTATCTATCTATCTATCTATCTATCTCTCTGTTGTAATGATGAAGAACAAAATTCTAACATCTACATTTTCCAGTCTGTTTTTTAATGTATGTAATGAATGTATCACAGCATCCCAGTGTCCTGTGGCACAATTTATCACACCAACATCTTTCATATAATAATAATAATAATAATAATAATAATAATAATAATAATCACCCAGATCATTTCTGAATACATTTCTGGAAAAAAAATTTTTTTTGAAAGTGTTTCATAAATAAAATAAAAAATGTATGTTTTAAAATATAATTATACAGCATCTACAGTACATATGTTTAATGCTCAAATATCACTTATTGGTTGATTTAGTTACTTCATGCACTCAAAGGGTGCCAATAATTCTGCAGCTGATATGCTCTCTCTCTCTCTCTCTCTCTCTCTCTCTCTCTCTCTTAAAGCAAACATGAAATAAATCTGAAGTTTCTGTGCTTCCTCCCACAGTGTTTGACATGAAGCCGATGGAAAGGCGAGGAAGGATGGGCGCCGTGGGCTGGTGTTTGCTGGTGATGGTGACGTTCCTCGCCGTGTTTCCGGATGTTGCCGCGTCCTGCCCTCGTCCCTGCGCCTGTTACGTCCCCTCTGAAGTGCACTGCACCTTCCGTTCACTCGCTCTCATCCCCTCCGGAGTGCCAAGATTAGTTCGGCGCATGAATCTCGGGTAAGCGCCGTCTACTCTGTGAGGAATCCTTGCGAGAACTGTGATGTTATTGTGAGAATTGTTCGAATAAATAAGGAATAAAAAGCTTGGCGGTGTGCAGTTATAGGAAAGTAATCCACGACGAGGTGGTGTGATACGGAGTGACTGTTACCACTCTGAAGTTATTCCTCTCATACGACAGCAATTTGACAACGATTACAATTTATTATTTATTAAAGGACACCGCATCATACTTTTTTTATCCATTTATAGTTACATTTAATGTTGTGGCATGACCACGAGACCTGTTCCTGTTAGCACTTATGTTATAGCAGCTATAAACGGCTAGGTTAATGAGAAAGCCAAATAAATCTGGTATGTTAGTGCCACCTATGTGTCAAACAGCAAACTGCAAATTACTCATAAGATAAAAATTGATCTTACATAATTAACAATTTTGAAAAATAATAAATAAATGTAGAGTGTTGGTGTTCTGGAGTCACTGGATTAAACCTGTACGTAACTGTGATGTGTTAATGTTAAAAAAAAACACATATCCGAGTAATGCAGGTTAATGTGCAGGTTAATGTGCAGGTTAATGTGCAGGTTAATGTGCAGGTTAATGTGAACACAGCATCACAGTTGTAGGATCTGAAGCGAACAGGCAAAGCAAAGGAGCCATAAAACTAGGAATCCTGCTCCCAGACTTTGCAGACCCAAGTTAATTACCGCTTGTTTACTGATTGCTGGATTTCAACTGTCCTGTGAACAATCAGCAACTGACAGGACATCCCTGACCAGAGGATGACCCCTCTCAGCCAAGAGGAACCTCTGTCAAACTTATTGATCTACGCCGTTGGCCAAGACCAGATGTCTCACCCAACACATCTTTGTGAGTCTCATCCAACATCTTCTGGGAGACTCTACCAACATCTTCGAGGAGTTCTCTTCAACAAACAGCTCAAGAGAGACTCCATCCACATCTGAAGGAAGTCTCATCAACCAAGAGCTTTAGAAGTTCATGACGAGGAGATCACGCTTGCTCCGAGACTCCGCATCCAGACTGGTTCCTGCAGACCCTCCAACTCTCGCCAAAGTTTTGCAACCCGCCTACGAGACTCCGTCAGGTTCGCGCCTCACTCTGTTTATCTTCCCCATTGGTCTTTCGAGATGCTACATAAGGCCAACCAGACCGCCGACCAATCAACATCGCCGGAAACTCCTTCCAAACACCAACAACGCAACGAGGGAATCCCTGGCAACACAAACGCAAGTATAGTACCTCCAGATTCTCGCTGAACTGGTGCATTTAATACAAGTTTCTAAATGAAGTGAAACTGATAAACTGATAAGTTGATGGTTCGTTCAGGTCATGGTCTGAGAAACTGCTAGAAACTCGGAATTTCATTCACTCTCTTTCCAAAGCCATTTTCACTGATCTTGTTACTGTGGCCACGGCGGTAATATCCCATACACAATTAATAAATTCACTCATTTCAACTTATCGCTGGACGAATAGCTGATCAACTATTAAAACATTAAGTTTACAAAATTTCCCCTTCTGAGCTGATCTGCTAATCTCCTACATATTTTGGTGGTACATCAGCTCGACCTAAACAGCTAATTTCCTTACACAGTGTGGAATTTGTGTGTTTAACAGGTTTAACAGCATTTCTCGACTTGACAAGGACTCTTTAGCTGAACTGAGGAAACTGGAGCTTCTGATGATGCACGGAAACAACATCCATCAAATCCCCGACGGTGTTTTTCGAGACTTGATGTCCTTGCAGGTAAATTTATTTTGTTTCTGAAAAAGAGTCATATGTAAAATGAGATCATTCTAAAAGAAGAGTTCATCTCTGGTTAAATACGTCCATTACACACAGCAGTGGTTTTTAATCCAATGAGTCTGATTATCAGCAGTCAGCTTTCTGTCTTTCTGTTTATTTATTTATTTATTTTCATGATCTTTTATAAATGATTCATTTACTTTCATGTGATTTTTTTTTTTTTACAGATTTCTTAGCATTTTTTACAGTTTCTTAGCATTTTCCAAAACACTTGATTCACTTATTTTTACTTATTTACTTGATTTATATTTATTTTCACATGATTTTTCACATCATTTATCTTCACATGTGATTTTATTTTTAAGTGATTGATTTTTCACGTGGTTTTTAATCATGACTTTTGCTTTCACATGTGATTTTTTACACAATTTTCTCTTTGCAAATGTGATTTTTTAAACACTTGATTAATTTAACATGCGATTTTTATACATGATCACGTGTGAAAACATATGATCACGAAGATACAGATTAATACTTTTTATTACTTTCCTGATATCTGACCCTGACTTCAGTTTCATGTTCAGTCCAGTTTCATGAATCACAGAGAAGGAAAACAATCCATGTCTAATCATCACTAAACAATCCATGTCTAATCAGAGAGCAAACCACTGGAACATGGAAACAATTCATCTCTGAATCTGAGAATATTTGAATGCTTGGATCATTTTTACTTATTATAATCAGCATCACTGTGCAAATACTGACATGAATATTACTTTCAGGTACTGAAAATAAGCTACAATAAAGTCAAAGTGATCACAGGTCACACTTTGTCTGGTCTCACGCGCCTCGTAAGGCTGCACCTGGACAACAACCACATCGAATTCATCCATCCGGATGCCTTCAGAGGCATGACATCACTTCGTCTACTCCATCTCGAAGGGAACCATCTGCAGAAGCTCCATCCTTCTACCTTCAGCACATTTTCCATGTTAAATCACTTCCCGGTCTCCACAATCAAACATCTCTACCTAGCAGACAATTATCTGACGTCCCTGCCGAGAGAAATGCTGAGAAATATGCCGCACCTAGAGAACATTTTCCTGTATGGAAACCCCTGGACCTGCGACTGTAGGCTGAATTGGCTCCAAGATTGGATGACACGCCATTCAGGTAAAGTGAAAAAGGTATTTAGTACCGATTGAAAGCAGTAGTGATGATAAGTATTAGTGATGTAGTGATTTTGACTCATCCTGTACTAATCTTGTGATCATCCAATGAAATGCACTCCAGACCGTATATGTCCCTCCCCCGCGGGATGTGTGTGTGTATTGCTCTACTGTAGCAGCTTGTTAGCAGTAAATATAGTTCGTCTGTGTGTTTTTGGCATCAGCCTAGCACTTCAACATGTCATCACTCTGACTTCCTGATTTCAACATATGGAATTAAATTTCATGGTTCATTTTTGAAACAAGAACAGTTCTTGGTTGGGCACGAAATACTTATTAAATATATATAGAGAGAATATATACATCCAGTTATAGTTTATGAACAGCATCCAGTAAAGTCTTCCTTTTTTATTCATTTCTAGGGGTGATGAAATGCAAGAAGGACAAGGCACATGCCAAAGATCAGCTATGTCCAGTGTGTGCCGCACCACAGCATCTGAGCGGAAAACAAATCTCTGAACACAAGGATTTCCAATGCACAGGACCAGTGATTAGCAACTCTCCAGGGAAGGACGTGTCACATGAGGAATACCTCAGTGAGCTTCTTTCTCTGGAGGATTTCAAGCCACCTTTTGGAAACATCACACTGAACCTGTCAGATGAACATGGAAACATGGTGGACTTGACCTGCCAAGTTGTAAAACCGAGAGAGTCCACAGAAATCACATGGAACTACACTGAGACTTTGCAGATCAGTGCTAACATGACTCTCTCTTTGGACCTTGAATGCCCGATGGACAGGGAGAAGTATGCGAGCTTCTGGCGACTGCTTGCGTACTACAGCGAGGTTGCTCTGCACCTGCGCAGGGAGATTATGTTAAATAAAGGGCCTGACCTGAGCTACAGATACAGACAGGACATTGAGAGAGATGCGTACTATTACACTGGAGTCCGAGCTAATATTCTGTCCCATCCATCTTGGCTCATGCAATCGTATGTGAATATACAGCTCAACAGGCCCTATTCCACATCCAAGACTGTAAAGCTCATTTTTACTACTCAGATGTCTTCCATCACAGATAGTGAGCAGGCAAGATGGCTGAAGAGATCCTGGGTTATGATCAAACATAGCAATGCAACCCAGACGACATTTAGTTCAGTCGTGGGCAGTATGATTGAGATGGACTGTAATGTGGTGAGTTCTGGAGGTCCAAGCATTCAGTGGATGTTGCCTGATGGCTCTAAGGTTAGGGCATCTTTCAGTAGCCCAAACAACCGGATATTTGTGTCTAGTACGGGTAAACTTCTTATCAAAGCAGTGGATCATTCAGACTCCGGTGTTTATTACTGTATCGCTGAAGTTCTGGGAGATGTAGATCTTCTTCCTTTTCGTTTATCAGTTGTTGAATCCTCCAGACCCTCCATAGGTGATGGGGTCAAGATTGCGTATGAGAAATTTGTTGGAGAATCTGTTTATCTGCCTTGCAGTACCACCGCATCACCAGATGCCGAAGTGAACTGGATCTTTCCAGACAGCAGTATTATGAACGCCAAAGCAAACTCATCTAGAGGTTTTATCTTCTCCAACGGAACTCTATTCATTCCTCACTGCAGACCTGATGATAATGGAAATTACAAATGTGTGGCTCTGAATCAACATGGTGAGGACACTCTTTCTGCAAAGCTCACTGTTATGAGAAGGCAAGGAACACAGCCTCTCAGACGGTATCCCATGGGGCCGCTGTCTGCAGCAGGTGTGTCTACAAAGGTCAGAGCTATTTTAGAGGATATGGAGGAGTCATCTGGTGATGATACAGGCCAGAAGAGAATGCCATCAAATAGAGGTTTTATGAAACAAAGGAGGGGACCACAGTCAAGGTCACAGGGCTATCCAGTCAGGAATTTGCAGAGAAATTTTCCTGGCCACAGGAAGCCAATTAAGAAAGGTTTGAATGGACAACAAAGGAAAGATGCTCTTGGGAACAGGAGAAGAATGAATAAATCCAACAACAAAATAGATCCACAGAGATGGGCCGACCTTTTGGCCAAAATCCGTGAGAAAACAGTTCCAAATGCCACAACACCTAGCTCTAACACAAACATTCCAGTAGAAAGGGTTCAGACTGTAGATCCAGAATCTCACAATAACATAGAAGGATCTTCCCCGGATGATGTGAGCCCACTGAAGGAAGAGCCAAACGCCATTATCATGTCTCAATCTCATAATACACAACCAGTCACAGCTCCTTCACATATTGAATACCAGTTGCACCAAATATCACCTCCTGAATCAAGCATTAAGTCAGATGAAGTAACACAGAGACCTGCAAAAACCACAGCTGCACCTAATTACATTACCACTGAGATAAATATCCTGGAGGGGAACCATGTAAACGCCTTAACTACCAGCACTTCACACAGAGAAGAAAGACAACGAAACCAATTGGAAAATAACCCAGCTGCTCCCAATTCAGAGTTAAAGAATGAGCTTGGCATCTCAGTGAAGTCTGCTGATGTTAAGGAATCCTACACAAAGAGTGAAAATGACAGTGCACAATGGACGATTAGCACTTCAACACAGACAACCAAAGTAATTTCAGCTAATGTTATAAAGCAAAGAGCTCCATCTAGTTCACATTCCAGGACCCCTTGGAACTCCAGGAGGCGATTTGGAAGCAGGGGACGAATAAACCGATTAAGACTAAGACCATCTTTGCCCCTAATCACTAGCAGACCACAGTTATTTACAGCACCCAAGGCCACTGGAACGCACAACCCATCAATCACTACAACCACGTCCGGCACACTAACAGCAGGCACATCAGCCTATTCCACTGCTACATCTATTACTTCTTCCCAATACCTGAAATCCTTAACAAACAAAGATGGTAATGGTATTGATCAAACGAACGTCTTGCTGTTAGCTGACAAAATCAATCCACTTGCACACAAATTGGAGGCGAGTGAATTTTCCACAATCCAGAAGACTGAACCAACTCTAAATGTCCCACAATATGGTTTACACCACGCAATACGCATTACACCACCAGCAGTGACTGTGACCACATCTCAGAGGAGAGCAAATAAAGATATATCTGAAGACAGTTGGCAAAATGTGCAGATATTCACTACAGAGATCAAGATGAATTACCTCATTGCTTCTACATCTCAGCCAGAGGCAGATTATGAAACACTTGCAGCTACTCAAGGGGGGCTTACAACCCGAATGTCAGCACTAAAACCATCTCAGAAGCCTGTCACTGAGGATGAAGCAACAGACACCAATCTTCACATATCTGAATCACGCCCAGAGAAAAGTCTCAGTAGCTTGCAAATACTCAACTCTACACATAAATCTGTCAAATCTGCAGCTGCTCCTGTCAAACCACTTCAAACTCCAGTTATATTTCCATATGAAGTAACTAAGGCAGAAGATTTACTAAAGAATTCATTTTCTGAATCTTCAGTGAAACAAAGTCAACCTGGGTTTCTAACCACAACGCTTCATACTGTTCCAGATGAATATGATTCTGTTTTTCCCATTACGACTCCAGGCCCAGAGGTGGGAGATGGAGAGTTGCTGTTGTATAACATAAGCAAACCCTCTGGTATCATTTCAACAACGACATCTACAACACCACCACCAACCACTAAAGCCAAGATTCAAATATCAACAAAACCTCTCACAACAACAACAACAACAACAACAACAACAACCATGACACCCTCAGTAACATCCACAGAGTTTGGTTTTAACACTCCAAATATAACCACTAATTTTGGAGAAACATCCTCTTTAAAACCCAGCATCCAGATAGCAGATAACAGAATTCCATTTTACTCAAGAATCCCTCCAACTAACCACATTCCTGATCCGAATCATGGAAGAACCCTTAATACCAATTCATCTGTGGAAGTCATAGCAGGATCAGTTGGTACAATCAGATCAAGCGTGTCACCCAAATCTTCTACAAACACTACTCAGACAACAACTACAAGCCCAACACCAACTACAAAGCCTCTTAGCAGAAGTCAGACAGGTGTAGTCTCTACAAGCCAGCACCTTGGCGAGAATGTCCCTCTTCCTCAGCCACCATATGTTCCTGTACTGAGAGCAAGGCCCAGAATCACCACTGCTAATCATACCACAGTCAGTGTGAACGCTGAAACAGATGTTCAGTTTCCGTGCAATTCTGTGGGGGAACCTAAACCTTTTCTTACCTGGACCAAAATCTCTACAGGTGCGAATAAACAAATATTAAACATAATTTCTTCAATGTAAACAGTAAATATAAACAAAGACATTGATTAATATCTAAATTACCGAGTTGGGTCTGTTTATCTGTCTTCCAAATGTAAACCTGATATTTTTTTAATAACAGTATTTTGCATGCTGAGCCACAGTTGGACACAAGCCATGGAGTCTTGCCTCTATGTAAAAGCCATCAATATTCTCTACTGGCCCATGACATGTCCAAAGAACATGTGTGCACCTTCTGTTTCTTTGTGGTGGCACAGACAGAATCAGTTATTTACTGTTACACATGCAGTGTTTCAAAAAACCTATGATTACTTCAACAGATTACTTCCATACTGATGGACATAAGTTTTTCTTTCTTTCTATTTCTGTTTTTCAGGGGCTATTATGTCAGCAAATACCAGAATCCAGCGATTTGAGGTCCAGCCCAGTGGAACCTTGGTAATCCGCAATGTTCAGCTCCAGGATCGTGGCCAGTATGTTTGCACTGCTCAGACTCAATATGGTATTGATAGGATGATGGTTACCTTGATGGTTCTGGCCCAAATGCCAAAAATCCTGCTTCCATGGCAGCATGACATGACCGTCTACTTGGGAGATCACGTCAACCTTGAGTGTCAAGCACAAGGTCTTCCCCATCCTCAGATAAGCTGGGTGCTTCCAAACCAGACGATGGTGCAAGCAGTCAGCACTAGGGAGCAGAGATTAATGCTTTTTAGCAATGGGACACTTCATATGAAGCAGACTAGTTATCCAGACAGTGGAATCTATAAGTGCATCGCCAGTAATGTGGCTGGAGCTGCAACAATATCGATTCGGCTCCATGTTACTGCACTTCCACCCATCATCCAGCAACAGCGACAGGAAAACCACACCATTTCTGAAGGTCAGACCATGTCCATCCACTGCAGCGCTAAAGGAGCCCCATATCCAGTGATTCGCTGGATCACCTTCAATGGCATGCAAATCCGTCCTTCCCAGTTCATCAATGGAAATCTGTTCGTCTTTCCCAATGGGACGCTCTACATTCGCAACCCAACAGAAAAAGACTCTGGTACTTACGAGTGTGTTGCTGTGAATGTTTTGGGCGTAGCCAAGAGAAGTGTGAGTGTGTTGGTGAAGAGGACTTCCTCTACAGCCAAAATTACCTTCACTTCGCCCCTAAGAACTGATATCAGTTACGGTGGCAATCTAAGGTTAGACTGCAGTGCTTCAGGAATCCCTGAACCGAAAATCATCTGGAAAACTCCGGCGAAAAAACTCGTTGATGCACATTTCAGGTACGTCATTATGTGACAGGCATTTGTTAATCTTCTGTGTGTGTGTGCAACATGGAGCTGTATTTTCAGTGATAGTGGTGAGCGACAAAGCGACAGCATGACCTTTCAGCTAAGACTTTCTCAAGTCTGTGCAAATTAGGTATGATGCAATAAAGCGACAAATCCGATTGGCTCGTACTGATCCTATGGCGCGTGTGGTCCAAGGGTTCTTCAGTTCCACACACACGACTTTAGTTCCCACCTGCAATTAGTTCCCATTTAGTGTTTGATGCAAAAATGGAAGAAAAACCTATAAGCGTGGTTTCATCGTGGTGTCATATGTGACCTCTCATTAAACGTGTAGAGAGACATTACGAAGAAAAATCAAGCTTGGAAGGAAGTAGCAGAGATTGTTGTTGCCTCTGCTGAGTGTATGTAGCTAGTACAGTTAGCTCTCTTTGCTAATCTGAATGAAGCTGATCAGATAATCAATTTTCACACTGGAGCAGTGTTTGTTATTTAATTTGTGTTTATCTAGTTAAGCTGTAGGTTACGTACATTGGCTACTACAGTTTCTCATCAGAATTAATCATTTTGTAACATTCTGTTCTTCTTTTAGACAGTAAATTATTGGAATTGAAGTCTGTTGCTGCAGAAGAATTTTTTTTTTCCATCATAAAAGTCATAAAATCAACATTTTAAGTAACCAGCTATCTATCCTCTGACTAAAACTAAAATTCACACAGGAAAGAGCCACTTTTTTTTGGTAAACTTTACTTGTGTACAAAGATTGCTGTTTAATATAGTGTTGGTAATACTTACCATAGATCAATGTAGTTTCGTCATTTACTACAGTCCAATGTTCTAAGGAAGTTCATCTGGTAAGAATGTGAATATATACAGGAGTTGTAGTAGTAGAAGAAGAATTCGCTCGCAGATAAAAGGGCCGTCCTTACAACTTCCAGATGTGACGAGCAGACTTTGGACCTCAGTGCACCATCTGTTGCCGATTACAAAGCAAACACCTCCATCTTTGCTCTAGACAGCTGACTAAGTAGTCTAGTCCAAACTCATAATTCCTGGAGTTATGGGAAGATTTGCCCAGAGTGCATGAGTTCATCCAAGTTCCAGAGAAGACAACAGACCGAAGACTTAATGTGCATCAATCAGACAACGAAACTCATCAATCTTCCTGACCAAAAACTGTGCAAATTGAAAATTCTTTCATTTTAATGATATCAGATGTTTCCTTACATACTTGTTACTGAGCTTTCGGGTTAGGTTTCTCCGATCTTCAATCATAGATAGGACGAGGCAAAGATAATGTCATTCTTAGTCTGATAAATGAATTACAGGCTACCTTCCTACTTTTTTTTTATTCCCCCTGCAACATGGTTGATATTCTTCAGGTTGATTTTCTCCAGACTTCTCTCTCATTCATGTGCTGTCATGTTTGGAACATTATTTAGTGAACTCGAGGTGACAGGTCTTAAAGATAAACTCAGGATAAATCTGTGGTAGATTATGGTTGCCCTTTGATTTCCAAATGGAAAATAGTACTTGAATAAAAAGCAATATTAGTGCTGTGAAGTCTTTTTTTTCGTTCTGTCAGCAGATGAGTGTATCATTCATGCATTTAGCTAGGAAGCAAGAAGCGAGTGATTTAGGTCAGTGGCAAATTAACATCAGGATATTTTGATATTATATGATATGATGTACATCGCATATTGAGATAATACCCTTACATCAAAACCTTAAGCAATTAGATCAGCGAATCAACCTGCCATGTGTCAATTTGGCATAAAAAGTGGTTATCTTTCCATTTAATTATTTGACAGTCACCCAATCCAAAGCCAGAGCTGTTAAGTAACCCAAACAGCTGTTAAACTGGAATCTAATTCAAGCATGAAGCTGTTAAAGGAGCCGGCAGTCGCCAACAGACCAGACATATTGCAGGGGTGGAAAAAAGTACAGAGAAACCATGTTTAAGTGAGTGTCAAATGTTTATGGGTGTCAAAATCTTAATTAAAACTATGGAGTCAAAAACTTAAGTGAAATTTAATTTAAGATATTGAGTGAAATTTTATGTAAAGATACTCAAGTGTTCATAAGTAAAAGTAAATGTTTTTAACTGATCCTCAATTTACAATCCAGAAATATATTTATTAATTGACCATTTATTCAAAGTTTACAATAGAATTTGCCTTGCTGTTCAGCTAATATATAAGAACCCTGTTGGAATGAATGCGAAGGTGGCATTAACAACAAAACAAAACTAGCTATCAGATTTATGAATTTAAAGCTAACTCAGCTCAACGTGTTTGGCAAATTTTTAAAGGCTGGTCTTTACCATCTTAACAATGTAAGGGCATGGAAGATCATCTTGCTGATTGTTAAAGCTTGGCCTTTTCTCAAAGACCAATTAGGACGGTTTCATTTGACATCAATGTAAATTTTGTTGTCTTTAAAAATAGTAATTTAAAAAAAAAAATTTATGAAAACACAAGTGAATGGCATAGAAGGCAGGAGAAATTTAGAAAAAAAAAATCTCATGCTGTTTGAGAGTTTTAACAAGTACATTGAAGGTCAAAATGAAAGTTTACAGAGCAAAAAGTGTGTTTTTTTTCCTCTTGTAAATGTACTTGAATAAGAGTTCATTTATTCAATTCCAATAATATTTTGAATTGAAGTACACATCTTCCAAAATGGTACTTAAGTGCAGTAAGGAAGTACAATTACTCAAGATAGTTATTGGAGGCACAGAGAGACCTGCAAATTGAAAGGTGAAAGCTAGAGGAAGTGCTATTAATTATAAATACTACTCATAGAACAGTTAACATGGTATTTGTTATTATAGAGCATTATTGTTGCTGCAAATGTTTCCCTAGACTCCATGGAAAGAGAAGAAATCGTGTCATTTCTTTTCTTACTGTTCATTATTTTTACCTTGAAAATGCCATTATATTCCCACTTTTGTCCATACCATGCTATTATTCACTAATCATTATTTATCTTTAAATTAATCTGTCGTTTCCTTCTTTACTTCTTTCTAGCTTCGATCACAGAATGAAAGTCTTCAGCAATGGCACTCTCACCATTAAATCAGTAACAGACAAGGACCATGGAGACTACCTCTGTTTGGCCAGAAATAAAATCGGAGATGATTTTGCCCTCCTGAAAGTGAATCTCATGATGAAAGCAGCTAAAATTGAACAGAAACAGTTAAATAACCACAAAGTTCTTTATGGAAGTGATTTGAAGGTGGACTGCATTGCATCGGGCCTCCCGAACCCTGAGATCAAATGGAGTCTTCCAGATGGCACTACGATTAATAGCATCATGCAGTCGGATGACAACGGCGTGCGCACAAGGAGATATGTTGTATTTGACAATGGTACCCTCTATTTCAATGACGTGGGTATGAAGGAGGAGGGAGACTACACATGCTATGCTGAGAATCAGATTGGCAAAGATGAAATGAAAATTCATATCAGAGTAGTGGCAGCTGCGCCAACTATACACAACAACACTTTTGAGGTGATCAGAGTCTCACATGGGGAAACAGCATCAATTACTTGCAGGGCAAAGGGGCAGCCTTTACCAACAATAGCATGGCTTTCCCCAAACAACCACATCATAGCCCTGCCAGCATCAGATAAGTACCAGCTTACCACTGATGGGATTTTGCAAATCCATAAGGTACAACGGTTGGACAGTGGAAACTACACTTGCTTAGCCAAAAATACAGCAGGTACAGACAAGAAGGTGGTTAGTGTAGAAGTTCTGACTTCAGCACCCATCATTAATGGACTAAAAAGTCCCATAACCAGAGCAGAAGAGACCGCTGAGAAGGACAAGCGGGTTCTCCTGCACTGCAAAGCTGAAGGAACACCATATCCCCAAGTCATGTGGATAATGCCTGAGAACGTTGTGCTTCCTGTTCCTTACTATGGCAGCAGGATCGTGGTTCATCGCAATGGTACTCTTGATATTCGCAACTTACGCAAGAGTGACTCTGTCCAGCTGCTCTGCATAGCTCGCAATGAGGCAGGCGAGGCCAGACTGCAGGTACAGCTTCACGTTACAGAGCTTGTTGAGAAACCAAAGCTGAAAAGCTTGGCCACAGAGACTGTCCAATTCACCAGTGGAGTCTCTGTGATCCTTAACTGCTCCATGGAGGGAAACCCCCATCCCGAGATCACCTGGTTCCTTCCCAACGGAACAACCCTATTGAGTGGAACTAGCATTTTCCATTTTAACCATCTCCCTGATGGAGCTCTGATCATTAGAGAACCTTCCATTTCAGACACAGGGATTTACCAATGCGTGGGCCGTAATAGTGCAGGTTCTGTGGAACGGACAGTGACTCTAGAGTCCAGCCAGAAGCCTGTCATCAGCAGCAAGTACAGCTCATTGGTCAGCATTATCAATGGAGAAAACCTTCAGCTGAACTGTCTGTCAAGTGGTAACCCAATACCCAAGCTTACCTGGACTCTACCAAGTGGAGAAATCCTCACCAGGCCACAGAGATTGGGACGATACCTCATTTTTGAGAACGGTACCTTAACAGTCCAAAAGGCCTCCGTCTACGATAGGGGGGCTTACCTTTGTAATTCTGCCAACGAACACGGGTCCTCGTCCATGTCAGTCGCAGTGATTGTGATTGCTTATCCACCGCGCATCACCACTGGACCCTCAGCGGTCACTTATGGGAGACCGGGACTTGCAGTCAAGCTTGACTGTGCGGCGACTGGTATCCCAAAGCCGGAGGTACTTTGGGAAATGCCTGATAAAACCCAGCTCAAGTCAGGCCCCCATACACGACTTTACGGCAACAGGTACCTCCATCCACAAGGCTCTCTGGTCATCCAGAACCCGTCGAGCAGAGACAGTGGTGTCTATAAGTGCACCGCCAAAAACTTGGTTGGCAGTGATAGTAAAGCAACCTACGTATATGTGTTTTGATACAAAATATTATATAAATACCTACACACCTTAAAGAACTGCCGTGCAGAGAATACTGATAATAGCGAGTGAGTTACTTTGTAGATACAGGATATGTTGGTTTAGTTTTTTTTCTGCTGGTAAATACTCTCTTGTAAATACAGTATTAAAGCTAATTAACTGAAATCAAGATGATTATCATCACAAACTGAAAATATGAGCAGATATGATACAGAAACTGTTCAACTGCCTTCATGATGCTGGGAGGACATCCACGGTGTTTGGTTTAGATCCATGTTTCTCAAAGTGGGCTCCAGGGACTCCCAGGTATCCGTGAAGCAAAGCGATGAGGTCTGCAAGTTTCTCGTTTTGTTGCAATGGTGGAAACCACAATTATCAAATTACTATTATTATGTCTGTAAATAATGCTAACTGGAGTTTAATGGCAATTTTAATAAAAAATAGTCTCCATGGGTGGAAAGTACAGAAATAAAGAAAATCTCTCTGCTTTCAAAATATTATTGTACACATTTAAATAATGTGCCAATTTTTTTTCAGTAGTTTGTTTGTAAAATAAGTCCATACTGAGGTTTTTATTTACAGTAAAAAGTTTAATAACCCCCTTTTTTAATGTTACAGACAAATGCATTATCAGGGAGCTTACAAAGATATTACCATTCACCTATATCTACAATATATTTTATGCTAAAGGACCAGGCTTTAAAGTAATTTCAAACATTGTATTTTTGAATAAGTAATGTCTGTTGTGTGGTGAATATTGATTTATTTGTTTCCGTACACTACATTTTATAGCAGAATATGTTCTATTGAGACTTATTTAAACACGTAAGGGTGTATCTTTTTGCAAACTGAGTTTAAAATAGGCATTGCAAATCTTTTTTTTTTTGCTGTTATGTCATGCTATAGTAACACTTACTATTTCTTTTTTAATTTATTTGTCTTTTAAAGACTGATCAATTTCGTTTTAAATATTGAATTTTTTTTTGGTGAGAAGCTCATGGCTGCACTTTACATCTACCTTTTAAATAAACAATGCAAGTATTTTAATTAATTAAACAATTACCTGATGAATTACAAATCCACATTATTTAAACGAGCCACATCTTCTTCTCTTCGCTCCACAGATCTCTCTTAACATTGGGGAAGAAATAATCCCTGACTCTTTCACTCGCTTCTTGTTGTTCAGTCAATTAAACAGTTTAAATCTTTGTGCGTCGTCATCTGTACAAAATGTGTAGGCACTCTTCTCTATTTTGATGATGATATAACGACTCAAGAGTCCTCAGATTCCTGTAGAAATTCAGAAGAGCGTCCTACAGTGCCCTGTAAACACTAATGACTGAGTAGACTTCTCTTGTGTGGCTGGAAGAACAGACATAAGATTGATTTATGAGAATCCATAACACCAAAAGGCAAAAAAAAAAAAAAAAAACAGCCTCACGACTTTGAAACAGGTGTGTAAGGCCATTAGCAAAACTCGAAACGTCTGGTTTTGACATACTTAAGTCTAGATGACAAACAGCACGTATGACATTACAACAAACAGCAGTCTTGCTAACGCTGTGTGTTTGGCAGTAAGGTATTTAAATCATTAGCATTATTAGCTAATGTGAAAATCAAGAAGCCCAAAATTGTTAGCATGGACGCTTTAAAATATTGTCAGTGCCTCCATTTCTTTAATAAGTATTTTCAGCGTTGTGAACTCTGAAATTAAAGTATGTGTTTAGACATCAACTTTACAGTAAAGCATTAATTTATTCATTTATTCATTTATTCATTTATTTATGGCCACCACAGTTAGCTAGCTAGCACAGAAGAGAACTGCTCCTTGACCCACTGACCACAATGAACAAACAGATGAGCATATATTCGTCAAGCTTTCAGTGATATTGTATTATAACTAGCCTATGACAATGATATTGTATTCAGAACGCTAGCATATTTCATAAGATGTTAGCTTTGTCCATAGTAACTGCTTAACGGGAATTTAGCTATTTCAGTCAATCATAAAAACTGTAGAAGTGCTTACCTCACTGCGGTTCATATCT
>CM040979.1:587726-612004 GCA_022985145.1 Pangasius djambal
TCACCAGTGCTTTCTTTCTTTTTAAGAATGTACCCAACTGTTGATTTGGCCACACCTAAGGTTTTTGCTCTCTCTTATAGATTTATGTTTTTTCAGCCTAATGATGGCCTCCTTCACTTGCATTGAGATCTCCTTGGACTTCATATTGGTAGCTCCAGCTGAACAGCTGCCAAATGCCAACTCAATACCTGATATCAACTCCAGACCTTTTATCTGCTTCATTTGTCTTGAAGTAACGAGGGAATGGACCGCACCTGGTCAACTAACTTCTTGTCAGTCAATTGTCCAAATACTTTTGAGCCCCTGAAAATGGAGGCACTTTGCTGAAAATGGCTGTAATTCCTAAATGGTAAATGCCATATTTTTGTGGAAGCTCTTAAAATAAAGCTGAAAGTCTACACTTGTGGTGCTGTGTAACTTGAAACAATGACATAGTGTCTTAAAATAATGAATTATTAAGAAAAAATAACAAGATAACTGAAAATAATGACGAATTGTTTAAGATACTAAGATGAAATAACGAGATATCTCGTAATAGTGACTTATTATGTCAAAGTAATAAGACAATATGAGACAATAATGAAATAATTACTGAAAATAAGGACATAATATCTTAAAACAATGAATGATTATGTAAAAAATAATGAGGTAATTCCGTATTTCAAGGCAATACCTCAAAATAACTACATAATATCATGAAATAACACACTATTAGGTCAAAATAATGACTTTGCATTTTTTTTCACAACTTGTGGTTCTTGGGCTTCTGTTAACGCATCTATTAATGTGCTTAAAAGGACTTATAATAGAAATTTTTTTAATAAACATTAATATTTCTGACTCTCTCGGTATATGGTTGGGGTCAAAATAGTTTCAATAAGCCAATTAGAAGGTGAAATAAAACTCTGAACATTTTCAATGCTCATTAATTCGGATTCATAGTTCACAGTGTTACTGTATTTTCCATTTAGATTTAAATTTTCCAATATCCGGTTACTAGAAAATATATATTACCTATCAATTTTATTCAGTATAGACATTTTATTTTAATGTTCTTTTAGCGCCGCGGCACCATATGGATGGCATTAGCTAACACATGCTACCGCTAATCAGCTGGTGTTTCCTGGTGTGCAGCTAAAACATCAAAGAGCCTTGTGGAAATGTTCTCCGCACTCTTTCAATCGTGTTTTTTAGGAAATATTGGCCGCTATTTGGGGTCGTACTTCAGGCACAGTGAGTTTGAGGCGTGTTTACAAGTATCATATTTCTAAAGAACGATGAGAGCAGTTTTGCCGGAATGGTGTTTCAGGTTTCAGTGCAGTCGGTGGCTTCAGTGAATTTTCTTTGTCTAACATTTAGCATATTTAGGAAAGAGGAAAGGAGAGAGAGAGTGTATGTCATCACTCCCAGTTTTACTCTCTTGGACTCCTGGCCGCAGATGGCTGTGGCGTCATCAGGATTTGAACTCTCTATCTCCAGACAATAGCATGAACACTTTTCTGTACGTCCATCAGAACGTAAATCGCAGTGAAGTGGCCCAGGTCACACTGAGTGGTGTAACATACAGAGCAGCAGATGCTCTTTAAACCTTAAACTCTCATAAAATGTAGACGGTGCCTCAGAGTTATATTCTCAGGTCATACTTGGCTACTGCAAGTTCCAGTTGATGAATTTACCCCCAGATATGAGCGGATGGCATCTGCTTTTTGGGGGCCAAAATAAACCTGCAGTTGTTTTTAATGAGCGTCCTGACCTTGTGTCCAGGTACAGCATATGTGCACGTTCACAGTCTGCTCTGTGGTTTCCATGTTGTTCTGTGGTCCAGTTTCTCGGTACACTGAGGACTATACACACAGCTGATGTGATGCGAAAGGGGAAAGTTAATAAAGTTCGGAAAGGCAACAGGTTTACTCGTGTGCAAGGCAGGACCGTGTGACGGGTGTAGGTTTGAAAGACTTTCCAAACGTTTCTTTTGTCTTCGGCCCGACCGTAGACCTGATTATGCTCCTTTCTGTGTGATTGTGTGTCGAATATCTGAAATAAAATAACTGTAATATTAGTCATTTTAAGATCAATTGTCATTATTTTGAGATACGTATTAAGACAATAAATAGTTTAATATTTTTCTTTAAATATATATATTCAAATTTAAATATATATTTATATTTTAAAATAGTAAATCAGGACTTATGTGTTGATTTAAACTTTTAAGCTTTTTTTTTAAAAAATACAATTATTTTTAACAATATTTTATTTCTCTCATAAACGGCTTTTTTTGTTTGTTTGTTTGTTTGTTTGTTAGGAAGCTTTAATTTGTCATTACATTTAAATAGTAAATGAATTAGTATTTAGTGATTACTATAAATAATTAGTCCACTACAGCTATAGCCCTTCAGCAAGTGGACAGTGATTGCATTTCAGTGAAACACAACTTCAACACACTGATTAAAGAGAAATGCAGTGCAACAGGGGATTATATCCATGTCTGACAAACGGACGAGTAGCTGACTGGATCTTGCGAGAGTCAGGAAGCTGATCGTTAACGTACCTGCTGATATCTGAAAACGTCAGATTGTCTAATCTCCGGCTCTGACAGGACACTGCTCCTCTTCCTGAACCCTGAATGTTACTTTTTAATGAACATGTTAATTAACTTTATTAATAAAAGAGCTCAAGTCAACAAACATCGAACCAAAACATAAGAATTGCATGTACAGGGCTTTCTTGAGTATCATTAGCTAAAGTGAAGTTGTGTGTTTAACATTACAAGCAAAGTGCTGAGACTTTTCAAGTTTCGGCCTGTTGTATACGTACAAAATCTGGTTTCGCTCAGATGTTAATCATTAAACCGTCAATCAAGGGTTCGAAAAAAACAGATTCTTCTCATTCGACACAGACATACGTACCGTATTTTAATGGTTTCCACGGGTACACGAGGCTGTTAAGGAAGAGAGGTCACTTTTCTGGAGATGAAAAGATTTTGCCCTTTTTTTAGCAAAGGAATGTTATTATTATTATTATTATTATTATTATTATTATTATTATTATTATTATTATTATGGCCATCATTTCCCCCCATTAATGATTTTGAACCTATATGTATATATTTTTTAATCTGTGTACAATTAACAATCCTAACATGGATCAATCAGTGACTGGTTTATATGATTGATCTAACGTGGTCATTCAAAACTGCGCAAGACAAAATGTCATATTTAGTAGCTATTTATCTATAAAGTGAACGAAGAAACACTGTGGGCTGGTATTATTAGCCTGCTAGCTAATCTGTGACGTAGTGCTTTGCTAATTAGTGCTGACAGAAATCTGTTACAGCTACCATAGTTAGCATTTACACGTTATTATTACACAAACTTACTCCTCGCGGTACTTCTGCAGTAATTCAGGCGAGCCACGACGGGTAGAAATGATGATTTTGGTAATTGTAAAAAAAATTATTTGGATAATTTGTATATACAAACACATCTTCTCCTAAACTGTAGTAAAAAAAAACAAAAAAAACGTCTGTTTTCTCCACTCACGTCCGCCATATTAGCTTAAACGTAACAACTTTGAAGAAGACCTTAAGCTCCGCCCACTTCATGATCATTTACTGGGTTTTACGGTACCTGGTGCTTGAAGGGAAAAAAACGGTGACTTGTCTGTTTCAGTTAAGATGCAGACGCTGGAAAGGTTTACATGCACACATTCTTTCTGCCTATTTTAGGAAAAAATAGATGCTACATGCAGGAATTAATATGAAAGTTAATATGAAAGTATGCATCTTTTTTTCCCACAAGTGCCTGGTGGTTACCGTAAAACCCTTTGTACACACTCACTCCAATTTCTGTCACGATGGGCCTGACTCCGCTGACCAGCGCTGGAGAGAAAACGGCGTTAAACACACACTGATATATTTTATTTCACTTAAAACATTCTTCATTTGTCGTGAAGGACAGCGAGGGCGCTGCGTCACCGCATCTTTTACGTGGGAAAATCATTTTTACCCAATGATTTCGAGAAAAACTTTAAAACTTTTTTTAATATAAATCACTAATCCTCTGTGGTTTTGGGTGCTCTGTGCTTTGTGTATAAATAGGATAAAAGATTTTTCAGTCCAGATGTCCAGAGTAGGATCCCTGGCTCCATTCAGCTAAGCTAATTCTCATTCACTTTAAAGAAAAACAGCTGGGGTGTGTCTTGCTAATCAGCGCTAACATTAGCCATGATGAACCTGTCATCTCTTTCCAATGAGTGCATCTATATACACACACCAGGCAGTCACAAATAATTTCTTGCAGACGTTTGTGAATAGTTTAAGCTATTTCACAAAAAAACATGCCTCAAACTCACCTCAAAGCTAATCGTGGCTAGCAAAGCTGACAAGTAACAGTCCTGCTATTGTTGAAAAAAAAAATTCACATTTTAGACATAAACATCTACCTGACACATGTTTTCTCTTTTCCAAGTCGAGCTTCATTCCAAATTCCTTCTGTAGATGCACTGGAGCTTCAGCGCTAACACAGTTAGCAAGTAATAGAAGCTCATGGTGACCTGATTAGCGTTACGCTATACACATGCTGAAATCATCACACACTAACTTCAGACCACATGGAGTCGTTCGGTTTTGAGCCTTTAATTAGTTTCAGGCGAGTATGTGATAATTTCAGTTAGCATACTTCTGATTAGCTGTAATAAATGTCCATTACTTGTTAGCGAGGTTATCCTCGTAGCTCCAGGATGAAAACAAAACTAAAAGAAGCACAATATGGAGACGGAACATGCTCCAAATACTAGAACTCATCTCAAGTTAGCGTATGTACCAGAACGGCGGCCATTTTATGAAACATCCTGAAAAGTAGGCTGAGTGGATCAAGGCCAGGATGAATCTGTGTGGAGTTGTGATAATTAGGGATGCCATTTTTCCCTCCAGTTAACATTAGCTAGCTGTGTTAGTTAGCTTGGATGGAGTAGGGCTGCAGTGGAGAAGTGCGGGTTTTGTTTCACTTAATAAAGTATGTTTTTTTCTTCGTTGCAACAACACATGCTAGCCTTCCTCGCATAGTATCATGGGGTCTTGAGTTTACACACGCCTTGCAGAATCTGCAAAATGTTAATAATTTTTTTAAAAATAAGAGGGATCATAAAAATTGCATTATGTTTTTTTTTATTTACTGCCCTGAATAAGCGATTTCACATAACAGATGTTTACACATAGTCCACAAAACACAATAATAACTGAATTTACACAAATGAACCAGTTCAGAAGTTTCCATGCGCTCGATTATTAACCCTGTGTGTGTTTCCTGATGATCAGCGACTGCGTTTATGTTTTGTGAAAGTTGTTCACGAGTCTCATGAGCAGCTCTATGATGCTGAGATCCGTCTTTTCACACTGAGGACAGCTGAGGGACTCGAACGCGACGATTACAGAAGCTGCAGACGTTCACTGATGCTCAAGAAGAGCTGAGGGGGGTGTAAACTTTTGAACAGGATGATTTTTCATTTAGTACTGCCCTTCAGAAACTACATATTCACATGTTTATGATATTTACGTTTCCAAGAAGACAAAATAACAGCAATGTACACCGATCATCCTGTTCAAAAGTTTACACCCCCCCGGCTCTTCTTGAGCTTCAGTGAACGTCTGCAGCTTCTGTAATCGTCGTGTTCGAGTTCCTCAGCTGTCCTCAGTGTGAAAAGACGGATCTCAGCTGCTGATGGAAATTATGGGTAATTATGAAATTACCCAAAGATCACCAGAAGGTGATGTCTGACGCACACATAGTACCAATGTTTGTGTGAGATTTGCGTAAATTGTGCAATAAAAATAAAAAAGATGGTATAGTTAGGAATAGTATAAGAGGCTAATAATGGTTAGGATACATTAGCACGAATTTACTCTCTTTTTTTGTTGTATCCCTATGGACTGTTGTTTGTATCGTGGTATCTAAAGACGCTGTTCTTCTCTCAGCTAGTTCTCTCGAGTAAGAGCTCTTCATATACACAGGTCTCGTAACAGCTCCGTTCCTCACCTGGCTTAGATTTCTATAAGGAGTAGCTTAAGGAAATACTTACCTTAATCCGCATCTCGTGTTCCTCCTGTCGGCGAGACATCAAGTCACGAGATTAGGTCTGTTTTATTTTCACGCCGTTTTTTTTGGTGTCAAGTTCATTGTGTGGCAGGAATTTTCTCTACATAGACAGTATGGACGACAGAAATTATTGTAATTAACGCTGTAAATCCTCCGGATCCTCACTTCATGACCATTACACCTTATAAAGCGTCCATTTGACAGCTTTGTTTAGCATTGCATGATTTTCCGCTCTTATTTTAGTCACTGCCAGTTTTCACCCGCTTTCTATTTCTCCTGGACGCTTTTTAAATCCATCTACATATTTTATCTCTTTCAGGTGATTTGATACTGAGAGTGCTTAGTGCTCAGTGGGGCGGATTCCAAGTTTCAGGTTTTAGAGTCACGTACAAATACTAGACTATATGACGTGAGCTCTAGCTGTGAGAATGTGAGTGGGATCTAAGACATAACATTATAAAATGAAGTAAAATTATTAAAAAAAAAAAAAAAAAAAAAAAAAAAAAAAAAAAAAAAAAAAAAAAAAAAAAAAAAAAAAAAAAAGCTAAAAAGAGAAGAAATAAAAATGAACTAGTAAAACCACACTAAAAACTAAAACTAAGCTGCATTTAAAATGAAAGGAAAATAATATATATATATATAAGTTGCACCATAAGCTTGATAAATAATTGAATTATTTTAAAGGTTTAATGTACTTAGTCTTCCTGCTTGTCACATTTATAAGATATTAAATAATAATAATAATAATAATAATAATAATGTGCAGCTGAATTGGAATAGTCTTGTGCTAGATAAATTATTTGTAATTTTTATTTCGTATATATTATATATTTCTATTTGTGCAAAAAAAATTATTTTAAGAATGATTATTTAATCCATGTGTATTTTTAAAAAAATGTTAAGACTATATTTTCTTCTCTTAATGATTTGTCTTTATATTATATTATATTATATTATATTATATTATATTATATTATATTAGTGCGTTTATATTATATAGATTTGATATCATGCTCTGTTTTGTCATCAGGCCTTTACGGTATTTTACCATCATTGCTGCCGCCACTGGAGGAAGTGAAACGGCGCCTCCCTGTGGCCTCAGATATCTCAGTTATACGAGGAACTTTACAATCACTAATCAATATTAACTGCAACATGCTGTAATTGATTAGTTCTAATATATTTTATTGCCTGAGGTGTGCATGGGGCTGAAAATGTGCTCATAACAAACTATTACCAAGCACTTAAGTCACACAGGTATCCCCCGAGTATGAAAAACACGGAGCTGACGCTCAGTAAATAATCAGATAATTATATAAACAGCTAGTTTCAAATCTACTGAGTATCACATCCAGCGTTTGTTTCTCTTTTTGTTCGTCGGCCTGTTTCTGTGGCACAATAGCCTTTTCTTCGAAACAACAAGATCCTTTCCTCCCTCATACGATGAAAACGTCTGCTGTAACGGTTTGTTCTGTCTGAAAACGTCCTGCATTTTAGCTTTCACTCTTTTCACTTCTTCAGCTAAAAACATAACCACAGACGCTGAGGTTCCTCTTCAGGCTCGCTCTCAGAAGCGCTGACACTGGAGACTCCTTCCATGAACGTTAAATAAACATCTCCTTACAGAAAACGTCACCATATTAACGGTTAGACATTTCTTATTAACCGTGGGTATGTAGATCGTCCGCCATACGTTCTGTGAACGAGCCGTTACTATAGAAACGATAACGTGCCAGAACGAACGCGTTATACAGAAAACTAATCAACACCACCTGATAAATCAGCTGTGGTATAGATATAGATAACAATCTGGAATGAATGAATTGAGAGAAAAAGTGCAGAAAAGAGGGAGAGGGGATATACACACACTTACTCGCAAGAACACCGTAGACCTGTTTATTACAGAAACTGGGCTGAGCACATAAAAAGATTAGTCTTGTGCAGCGTTTATTAAAGTTTGTCTCCAACAGAACTAAGAAAGTTTCCTCCGTCCACAAAATGTGCATGCTGTCATGACGTCCTTCAGGTCTCCGAGCAGGAGCAGAAGGGGAAAACGCCGCAGCATGGCTGCAACCATGGTTTCCACAGCGCATTCGGCCACGACAGCTGGTTCTCAGGGAGCGTCAGCGTCCGCTGGTGTTCCCGCACTGCATCTCGAACCCGCTGCAGCACCTCGCCGTGACGTGCCTCGGTTTCTGCCGTCAATGGCACTGCCTCCGAGGGGTCAGAGGTCACATCGAAGACAAGTGGCGGGTCGTGGTGTGTGATGACGTCGCCGTGGCACAAGCATGTTTGTGTGCCGTTGCAGTTCGCAGTGAAGAAGTGCACTTTGAAAACTGAGTCACCTAAAGAAATAAAAAACATTCAACCTATTATATTACTTAGTGTGTGTGTGTGTGTGTGTGTGTGTGTGTGTGTGTGTGTGTGTACTCACTGTCAGGAGGATGCCAGCGGACGGCGGTCAAATGAACACCACAGTAGTGAAACATGAACTCGTGTTTCGAACGCTTTATTTTTCCCTCCAACAGCGGCAGCAGGTCATGACCGTCCAGAATTCTTAAAAGCGCGCACACACACACACACACACACACACACACACACATGTACACAGTAATTATTTGCAATTCGTTCATTTCTCAATAAAAGATATCCAAAAGCTTATCGCACATTGCAGCTGAGTCACTATTACTTGCTGTTGACTACTACAGGAGTTACATGTGTTACCACTGGAATTAAATATATGAAGTAAATAGTGTGAACAGAACATTCAGATAGACGGCTAATAATTATTTATTGTCAATTGTGTTAATGAGTAACAAGTACTAGCCTGTCATTAGGCAGCTGTCCTCCAGCTAGATTCACTACGGTAGGAAAAATGTCCATTAAACTTGTTGGCTCATTAACGATTTTTCCGGCCGGAAGGCGACTTGTCCAGCGGAATATTCCTGGAACACGAATGCCACCTTCCCAGCCAGCCATGTTTTTACCACCTGCACAAAACATTAAAAAAAAACCTGTGTAAGTGGGATGGTGATATCAGGCCCTTGAACCATCACACCCAGAGCAAAACCTGCAGCGGAAAAAGAAAACGGTAGGTTGCATATCACTGTACTTATTTAAGCACAGTGCATTCCTTAAAAATTGCTTAAATAAGTACTGTGTCTTTTTCTATATAGAAAGTGTTGATATTGCCCGCTCTTGAGAATGATAGTTAATCGAGTGTGGTGCTGATATTTACTGAGGGTGAGCTCCACTCAAGTGCTGATATTGTTTGAGAAGAAGAATCAATCTTCAAGAATCAAGAATGTCATGTTCTTTGAGAAGAAGAATCAAATCAAATGCTTGTACTATTTCTATTCAGGCTAAGACTCAATCAAGTACTGATACTGCTCTCTACTGATGATGAGAAGCACTTAGTCTATTACTGTACTCTATTGATGATGAGAATCACCTGATCTATTAGTACTGTACTCTATTGATGATAAGAATCACCCGATCTATTAGCACTGTACTCTATTGATGATGAGAATCACCTGATCTATTAGTACTGTACTCTATTGATGATGAGAATCACCCGATCTATTAGCACTGTACTCTATTGATGATGAGAATCACCTGATCTATTAGCACTGTACTCTATTGATGATGAGAATCACCTGATCTATTAGTACTGTACTCTATTGATGATGAGAATCACTATTGTACTCTTTTGACAGTCACTCACTGTATTAATACTGTACTCTATTAAGGATGATAATCACTCATGGTACTGCTACTGCTTTCTCCTTAAGGTGAGTATCAGTCAGGGACTGTTCCTGAATGAGGGTCAAGAGTCATTCAAACCCACCACAGAACACATGGGGTGTGATGGCAACATTTAGTCTGTAGGTGAAGTCTGGTGAAGGTGGACAGTGAACTCCATGTCACTGCACTCTTCTTTGCGCTGCCCTGAAAGAAAGCATGCGGTTTATTTCCAGAATTTCACACTGCAGTGGGAACTTTCCCCTTACTTGCACACAACCTGCATGCAGACAGAGTGTACACACTCAGAGTGTGTCTGACCGCTTGCAAACATGCCAGTACTTTGGTGTTGCTTCCAGATGCAGACAATTTCAGGCACTGTGAAGTATTGACCTGTGTGTCAGGGAGAGCAGGTCCTGTCTGATGGACAATAGCCATGGAGGGCTCAGTAACATCAATAACAGGCGGAACTATGGTCTGTTTCGCCAAAATGGGGTTATCAATGATGCAGGCTGCATAGTCTGTCAGATCATTTCTTCAGTCGTGTGTGAATGCCTCCTGACACAGAGCCTCGGTCTCTGTTCTGTCTGTGAACCATATTGGATAGATGGACTTCCGCTTTGCCACAAGTGTTTCCAAATAGCTGAACCACCTCTTTAAGAATTTGCAGACAATCAGTAATCAGTTTTCTAATTGCAACAGTCCAGTATGTAGGGAGCTATCCAAGACAGAAGGTGTACTTTACCCATTTACTAATTTCAACATTGTTTGCGATACTGTGCGACCCTGGGTGGTTGATGTAAAACACCACTGTACTCTTGTTGCAGTTTTAGTACACGTGATCCCCTTAAGGGTTCCTGGAAATGTTGCAGCAGTAACCAAAACAGCTTTTATTTCGAGGTCATTGATATGCTGATCACCAGCTTTCTGTTTAAACACTTTTTCCACATGCCATTACTTCCATTTCCCAGCCAAACCTGCCTACTCAGTTGTGATAATAGACCAATGATTTCCCTGTTGTTATGGCACTCGCAGCTTGTCATGCTACCGGTAACATCTCTGTGCCTATTGAATCTCCCATCGTGGGCTTCATCCCCTTGAGGGCCAAGAGTAAATCACCATAGACTTGCACTTGCAAGCGTATCATATGCTTTCAAAACCAGCTCTTTTATGTTCGGGTTGTGCTCACAGGTCTCTCTACTGCTGGCACTGATTTCAGCCCTGTGGTTTCCTCAACTGCCACTGAAGCCATTATGTGTGCACAATTTGTACAAAATTCCTTGCACTGTTGAACACATATCATATCTCCTTGTCTCCTTTCACTAGTACACTGTGGAATGTTCCATCCATTATTGTGTCAGGGTGTTCGATACTTTCCGCATTAGGCGGAAGATTAACCACTGCTGTGATGTTTTCTGGGTTTACATTAACACGCTGCTCCAAGTTGGTCCTCAAGCTTAGAGCATGAGATGCAGCCACTGAAAGTACTTAAGGGTCTGCCTTTTCACGAGGGCTCCACCAAGCTCTGCATTTTATTGCACAGTTAAATTGTTGCTAACAGTTCTTGCATTTGCGAACCCCGATGAGGAATATGCGGGGTATTGTGAGCAGTACGTTTTCAATATAATCCTTTCACAAGTCATTTGTCCAAGGAAGGAACTGGAGTGTGCATATATACAGTCATATACGGTAACCACCAGCTCACCTGTTAAGATGAAAAACAGGAAAGGAGGAAAGTTTACAGTAGAAAATTTTACCTTCTACTGTTTCTACTACTCTAGATGTAACGATGGTACAGTAATTACCTGCCTCTGAGAAATTCCTTTTTTTTCCCCACCACTTTGTCGTCATTTCGTGAGCTTCACCTTTCATGGAGTTCTGTGGGTGTAACTATTTAGTTTTTAAATAGTTGCACGCCCTTTTGATTGGCATTTATCAACATACAAGTGAGTGTACAAAGAAAATCGGCAAAACATTTTCACACATCTTTAATAAAAGGTTGATAAATTAGGCCCATTGGCATTACAGATTTTTCTATAAATTTTTTTTGTAATATTTTACAAGGATGTTTGAGCAGCACTAAGTGTTTTGAATGTGCTGAGAATGGGAAGGAGGACGAGTGTGACGTAGCCTTTAAAGAGTTCACGAGGTTACGAGTTTGCTATTAGCACTCAGTTAGAAAATGAAAGATGAAAGATGATTATTATCACAAACAGCCCCCCAACTGGTAACCCAGTCAGCTCTGAGTCACCCCCAAGAAAACTGAGGAGAAAACACACACTAAAATTTCTAATATCAGAATTTCAGCAAGGAGAAGAATCCTAAAACAGCGTTTAAGTTCTGTTCAGTTTGGTCTGGAGAATGGTGTTTTACATTTTACCTCGATAAATTCCATTCCAGCCTCCAATATGGCCTTGTGAGTCCGAAATCCAGATGTCTCCTCCGTGATCAGATGTGAAGTACATCAGAGTCCTTTCAGAAAGTTTCAGCTTCTCGACAGTCTTCACCATTCTGCCTGCAAGAGGTCAATTAGAAAGGTGGTTCGGTGTGTGAACTGTTTGCTGAACTTCAGTGTAAGTGTACAACTGAGAAGCCCGATGATGCAGCAGTCACATCATCCTGTTCACGCACTCTTAGCCTTTTCTATGACAGAATAACGTTACTGTGCGGCTGTATCATCACAGGACAAGGATCCTCAAGGATGCAGGAAGCTCAACACGGAGATATAATGTTACATAACAGATTTAAACTAAACCAGCTCCGGATTTCTCTCACCAATCAGCCAGTCCGCTTCCTCCACGTTGTCTCCGTAAAGGCCATGTTTGCTTTTTCCTGCAAACTGTTTGGAGATGAACAGTGGCGTGTGGACGTGAGGCAGAGACAGAAACAGCAAAAAGGGTCTGTTCTGGTTCCTGCAGGCGCAAACAAATAAAGTGAAGATTTCTATTGGACAGAATTCGACAGCAGTGCAGGTGCAAGTCACAGGTTTATACTAATGCGCTAATATAATGCTAATACATTATCGTTTCTATAGTAACAGCTCATTCACAGGGACTTGTATGGCAGAAACTTCACATAATCTAAGGCTAATAATAAACAGATTTTTAAAAAAAATTATCTAAAAAGAGAGACTGGTGAGGGAACGACTGTTTATAGCTGCTATAACATAAGTGAGAACAGGAACTAACTTGCTTTGCGGATGTTCCGCAACATTAAATGTATGAATGTATTTCAGCCTTGGCAGGTTAGTGCGGTATAAGAGGAATAAAACACTTCTGGACATGCTGTTACAGGAAATTAATCAACTACATATTGCTTTTAGTAAAATCAAACTTTTTTTTTTTTTTAAGTTAATTGGTAAGAATCGTGCTAAAGAATAACACTAGAAAAAGATTTACTAACATTGACCTCACCTCTCAACAAACTGCTCCGCCTCTTTCATTAGCTTTTCAGTTAGTGTGTCCAGGTTCGCTGGTTGTTCCACTACATCCTGGTTCCTCATGACGATGCAATTCCAGGTTTGTAAGAATGCAAATGGAATATACCAGGTCAAAAAGCCAAGAACGTAAACAACAACTAGGAAGACGAGCATCCTGGAGCTGATTTCCAGAATTCCAGTGATTTTAGCCGTGATTAGTGTCAACACTGCCAGCGCTAACAGCATGAAAATGTGCCACAGCAGCTCCTGAAGGTCACCTAGCACATCGGAGCTGTCTCCAGGTTTGCAGCCTTTAAACAGGGTGAAGGGAAGACCATAAAAGTAGTCGAAACCGTGGCTGTTGGGATGGTGGCAGTGATCGTTCCTGCTCTTACAGCTCACGCCCAAGTGCCACTTTCCTGGAGAGAATGCAAAAGTAATCATTCATCACTAAGCTCTGGTAACTTAAAAAAAAAATAAATAATAATAATAATAATATTCCTTTGCACCTCACAACATCACAACCAGGAGCCAGAACCTAAGACCATTTTCCATCTGGTTCCACACACTGTGATGTTATTCTGGTAGCCACATGCCTTGCATCATAACACTTGAACATTCTTGAACATTATTCTCAAGGTGGAGCTCCATTTATAAAGTTTTATATCTTATATCTATATTTGAGAAAAAAAAAACCATGTTGTACACTAAAATAAAAACTGTTGTACTTTCTTATTAGTTACCTGTCGATATTCTTCCATGTTAGCTAGCTTATTCTTGGCTAACATTGTACATTCTTTAGTTAAGTGTTTAGCAATGGTTAGCATGGTGTTCAATTTAACATGCTTCATTACTAGTATTAGCTAGCCTCTGACATTCTTGGCTAGTTTAGCTACCAAAACAAAGTGCTTTCCAGTACTATGCCACCTTGTAAAGCTCTGCATGGCATTAAGTTTAACATTCCTCATTAGTTGTACTACTTAGCTGGTCTAGCAGTGGCTTCTTAGCTAGAAGTGTTAACTTTCTGGATAAAAAAAGTTTAGTAACCAAAATAAGGCTTCTTATTTGCAGCTTTCAACTAGCTATTTCCTGTGGAAACGGTTAAAAACAATATGCTAACCTAATAAAAGCTACGCAACAGAAGTGAACCGCTGTGTAGAAACTCTGGTTAATATGGCACTTTGGGACATGGAGTGGGCGTCAGTATGTCATCGTTTATTTACCGAAAATTCCTGTGGCGTAACCCTGCTTTTGTAGGAGTTTGGCAAACGTGGTTTCGTTGGGAGGAAGTCCTCCTGAAGCACCGAGGAACAGGATCACCTGCATTCTTCCATTACTTCCAAGACCTTAGGTGGAAATAGTATAGAGAAGGTGGTCCGAACTTTAAGCAATACATTTACATTCATGAAAATGATAGTTTTTATATTTCATATACACTTTGGATTAAACTTCATATAGAAGTGAAAATTGTAGTTTGGCTGAATTATGGTAATGATGGTGCAGAGAAAGTGTGCATCGTGCCTTATTGTTTTATGCTGTGCTGAGGAAGAAACTCTGCTCAAGGTCTAATACCTAGATAAGGAGATCCAGATGTTCTTTAGACTGTTACTGAGAAAACAATTCTTTGAATAACACCCTTTTTCCTGAGGCTCAGAGATTCTCCCCCTTAGATAATTCAAATAGTTCTTTGTCCTGTATGACTCAGAAAGATGTTATCATGAATATTCATAGATAAAAAAGGACTATAAGAGAAGACTGTTGAAAAATGAGCTGTTGTGTCTCCATAGCAATAAGCAATAAAAGAAGGTTCACTTGAAGAGATTCTGCCTCATATTTTCAGGAAAGTTCCATGACACCTTTCAGCCAGCAAATACCTTGAAAAATGAAAGACCATGAACTTCACCTGAAAGAGGAGGCATCTCATGGGCATGTGCTTGGTGCCTGGGCTGGACATGCTAATGAGATGTCCACTAGCAATTCGTGTAGCCCCATTGTCTTAGTCGTCAAGTTTCTTATTGACTTGAGCTATACGAGCTCTCTCATGGAATTCAGTGCTATGGGTTGATGAGTTCTTGGAGTTGTTGGGCCTGTGAAAGGGGAACTGACAGGTCTCCTTGGGCCATAAGTTGTAGTAGCTCATAGCTTATAGGACACTCTTTGGTGAAGCCTTTTGGTTTGAAAGGACCACCAGTGACCTTCATGAAAAAGCTCATGAAAAGGTTCCTGCTGGGGAAAGAAGGGTTTGCTGCTGCAGACCAGCTTGATAGAGCACCTCAGACAAGTCTTTGGGACAATCAAGGAAGCAGGTCAACCTCAGGAAGCGTATAGTGGCAAAAGACCAAGGACAACTAACTGGGTTTCGACACCTGTGCCGGAGTGATTCGGCTGCAGGTGGAAAGCTTCTGGGGATGGTGGGATGGTATAAAAGATTCATACCCAGTTTCCCCTCCTCACAGATCTCACAAATAGCTTCAGCATTTAACAAAGGCGTCTGCAAAGAGCAATGCCTGGCAGATTCCCAGCATCTCAATAAGGGGACATTTTGCAGGGAATCAATCTGGTGAATCAAGACTTCAAGTGACCCTTTGTGCTGGAGACCACTGCGTCAGGAGTTAGCGTGGAAGCAGTACTGCCGAGGGAGGTGAATGGAGAAAGACCGCCCGCCGTATTCCTGAGCTGCAGGAATGTTGTGGAAATAAAAGATTCATGTTGAAGAGTGACACCATGGCATTACAGTGACGGATGATGGATATCAGTGTCAGGATCGCTATGTGGTACCTGATTCCAGCTCTACAACACCACTGAGGTATATCGCTAGAGGCTCACAAACAACAGTCACAGCTAACACCCATGAACGTGTATAAGCCTGGAGCAGTTTCCTTGTTATATTGCTTGGTATATTGGTTATTGCATTATCCATCCATTCTCTGTATCGCTACACAGGGTCATGGGGACACCCTGGACGGGGTGCCAGTCGATCGCGGGGCACAATCGCACAGTAAGGACAATTTGGAAATGCCAATCAGCCTGCAACACGTCTTTGGACTGGGGAGGAAACCGGAGTAACAAAGGAAGCATAGGGAGAACATGCAAGCTCCAGGCTTGATTCAAACCCCCAACCCCGGAGGTACGAGGCAACAGTGCTAACCGCTAATCCGCCGTACCCCCCGGTTAGTCTGTTGATGATGTTTATTTATTAATTGGAGCAACCTTATTGTTAGCACATTCTTACCTCAGAATATAAATTTGCATAGAAGATTCCTCTACAAGTGCACTCCATCATTACAGATATTACAAGCGCCCAGGGGTGTTATTCTGTTTACCTTTAAAAACAGTATTCTGCATAAGCAAATGACATTTCTAAACATTTTTTAATCTTTTACTACAAACATTGTGTTGAATTTAGCCACAAAACAATCCAATATGTTTCAATTTAAATCTGCATTAACTGCATTGTGCTCTTTCTTAAAGTGTGCCAGATTTCTGCAGCTGACTGTATACAAGCAAAATCAAGACAAATGTAATCGCAGCTATTGTCAATTATGTACATAAGTAATGTGAAGAGGGAACTCGCCAACAGATACGCACCTGAACGCAAAGCGTGACGTCCGGTCATGAACGCAGCTCTGCTTGGTGTACAGAGAGGAGCGGCAGCGATGTGCTGAGTCAGTTTCACTCCTTCCTTCGCTAACCTGTCGATGTTCGGGGTTCTGACGACAAACCAGACTTCAGACTTCAAGCTTGTCTGAAAATTCGAGTCTAAATTAACAACAAAACGTGTGTGCTTTATTCACCTGATTGTATCGTTCCCATAGCAACCAACGTCCCCGATCCCCAGATCGTCAACCATCATGAGAATGAAGTTGGGTTTGGTGGCATCTTCAGCATTTGTAACACAACGACTTTGGACGGTTAGGATAAACAATCCAAGCAAGTGCCTGAAATGTTGAAAGAAAAAAAAAATACAGAAAAATGAACACCATTCGTCCCTCCAGCACCACGTGTAGCCAGATACATCGGTATTACCCTAAACCGCAATGTTTAGAATCAAACTATTGCTTAAAAAGATCATATTTCCTCCTATATTATTTTTAACTGTTTTGATTAACCATAATGTTTGTGTCCACTGAACACCAGAAGATGTCCCATGTTTACATTTAGCTAGCTAAGGTACAAGCAGTATATGCAACTACGCCTGGATGTTACCTCATAAATTCTGGAGGAAAACACGTCCAATGACAAGTTGCAGTACCTTATGATTTTAAGTTTCGAATAGTAGCATATACAATGTGGTACACTAGATAGGACTGATTTTCAGCACATGTCTAAACTCAACAAAACTACAAAACGACACACACACACACAAAAAAAAGACGACACATCATACCTCAGGCTTATGTGAGCCATCAGAGGAGCAACCCAGTCCTCCTAAAAGAACAGAGTCCAGGAATCACAGGAGGCTGGAATGATTAAACTGTCTTTAAAAGATAAGGTCCTGCGCGGTTGTTCTAAGTACACTGAGGTAAAATGTTTCCCAGCATGCACCACTGACAGGGAAAAACATGCGAACTTAAGTTTGTCCAATGATCACATATTTATTATTAGTCAAATCAAAGTACAGAGGTCAGTGATCCTTTTTATGGGACTACATTGCACAACACCTGGGCTATAGAATGCAGAAATATAGCATAATAGTTTTACATATTAAAATATACGTATACTATACGGTTAAAAGTATGTGCACCCCTGATCTAAATTGCCCCTTTGTGTGTGTGTGTGTGTGTGTGTGTGTGTGTGTGTGTGTGTGTGTGTGTGTGTTGCTGCTCAAGGTGGATTCCTGCCAGTGTTCCTGTTAGAACTAGGAGAAAGTGCTTTACTGAAGATGAATGAATGAATGAATGAATTTAAGTACAGATATGTGAGTAATATGTCTCAATGCTATCAATTCAGCTATGTTTAAAGTTCAATATTAAGCCTTCAATACTGTAAGTATAAAACAAAATTCATATTTTACAATTATATAACTACACACACATACACACACACATATGTAAATAACTATTATATACTGTATAAGATTAATGTGACTGCATCATGAAGCCTTGATTCTCAAAGAAACTTAAATATGACTAGGTTTATCTGTGAATAAATCCCTTAACCCTTACCTTTGCTCCACGGTGCTGTTTTGGAGAATTAAACAGGAACTTGTCAAATAGTTTAGGATCAGAAGAAAAATCTCTCTCTGTGGGAGTTTAAATCCCAACTCTCTCGGGCCGAATCCCAAACGGCTTCATGTTGTGTGTGGAGTGCACTAGGTGGAGCGGAGCGCGCGGTCATTACGTCACCTGTGTAGTGCACTTCTCTAGCACACAGGCTGCCGATTAGGACGTGGCGTCCTTAGATAGCCGCTATTAGTTCTTTACTACGTTCTAAACCTGTGTGTCTCTAATACACGTCACTGAAATAATGGTTAATTTAAAAGGAGGAATCTTTATATTTCGCTTAGTAAAAACAAAGCAGCTTTTGTTTTAGTCTCTGTTTTTAGTACTGTTATCCTAAAGTTATCCGAATGCTAACTTCCGCTAGCCCGCCTATGGGATTCCTCATGAATGTGTAATATGGTCTTTACGGTACAAGGCGTTTCTTCAGGAATAGTGACTCTATTGTACAACATTCAACACGTTTATACATACATGGCGCATTTCTTTTGGCAAACCTTACATTGCATAATTTCTCTAATAATCTACCCTGCTGAAAAAACAAACAAACTATAAAATCCAAAACAGAAATTCTAATGGTTTCCACTACAAATACCATTACAAACCATCAGCTACCCATTAAAACCATTACTGGTACTTAATGGTATCCACTAGATGTAACATGCCACCAATAGAAGGTAACAAATTACCAGTAGAGACCCACAGGGACCGTTAGAGCTTCCATCAAAACCAATAAAATTCCCATTATAACCATTAAAACCATTACAGATTCTATGAGGGTTTATATATATATCTAATAATGTTGGTGCAAAATCTTGAAGTTTACAGAGATCTGAGGTTAAATCAGACAGAAAACACTGTGTGTCTAATCTATATTGTCTATTCATTCCAAGTCCAAGTCTGTAGTGTGTGAAAGAATTATTTTTTAAAAGAGTTTCTTTTGTTCTTTCTTTGTCTTGTACAGTGTCCTCTGGCATACTGAAGTATCTAAAAGTAGTAATTCTGTTGTTTCGAAGGCTGTAGGTAAGGCAGGAAGTGGAATGAGCCGGAGGGACCTGTGGTCCCCACTGTGATGGCAGATCTGTGAAAAAGGCCATGGTGATGTGGGACCAGTAATCACAAGATTCTGTCAGCATGGACCCTTGTCCTAGACACACATGAGAACCTCTTTATTTGTCTGGTAGAATGGTTTTCCACCAATATTTTATGGTGAGAGGTTAATGACAGTATGAGCCCTGGCTGTCAGAGCATCAGTAAGATTGGAAGGAACATAGCTCTTGTTTTGAGGGTTCAGATGACTTGGCTTGTGGTAGCAGTGAAGATGGTGTTGGTGTTGGTAGGATCTGGGTCCTCTATTATAAATAGCAAACTCGGGTCAAGGTGTTTTAGTATCAGGGCTGAGGTAACTGCTTGTGTTAAGGTGTTGAAGGTTTGTTATTTCTTCGATCCTCCCTTAACGACTGACATGAAAGAGACTGAATGATGCTGATAATTTTAATAATCATCGACAGAAATGTGCAAACCCTCGAGATGTTGGGTCATAAATGGTCATACTGAAGAAACTTTTTTTTTTTTTTATTACCGTTGCTGTTGATTCTGATATTGTTTGAGTATTACGGTCATTAGTAACACTTATTTTATAGATTTGGTGGTAAAATATATACAGTATAAAATAAGATGTAAGTATAATAATGTATGATGTATAATAGCAGTGAGAATCACGCATGAGTATAAACAAGTTTCCTTTAGAAATGCCTTTGGTGCACTTGTTGCATTTCATCAACTGAAAAGCTGCCACAGTGTGTGTGTGTGTGTGTGTGTGTGTGTGTGTGTGTGTGTGTGTGTGTGTGTGTGTGTGTGAACAATATACACTGCATCGAGGACAGTCTCTTTTTGTGTGTCGTGTATGAGATCAGGAGATTATCAGCGCTCCCTCTCTCTCCATTTCTCAGTCTCACTCTCTCTCTCTCCCTCTTTCCTTCCATCCTCCACTCATCCTCATCCATGCTCCCACTTGTTTCTTCTCTCTCCCGTCATGCAGTCTCTCATCTCACCGCTGTACAAGGCCATCTTAATTGGGCTGTTCATCTTCGTCATCCTCCTCATCCTCTATGTCATCCTGTGGTACATCTGCAGGGACATCGACTATGAGCACGGCATCTGAGCAGGTAACAAAACGATACTAAGCGTACGGGGTTAGGCGCAGGTAAAGAAAATCTCTGAAGCAAAGATGCTTTCAAAATAATTCAATGAAAAAGTTTCTCTGTGTATTAAAATCAATGACTATAAATAGTAGTAGACAGCAGAAAAATGGACTAAAATCAGTATTTGTTGTGATCGCACGTGGTGTATCGGTTCTCTCAGGTGCAGTTTTATAAGAACAATCGGCTGATCTTTCAAGCAGAAATATTTTGTAGACATTGCCTGTCTCATTTCTGACCATAAATCCAGACAGACTTGGAGATGTTTTTAATCTGAAAAGATTTTACTAAATATCCTTCTTTTTTTTCATGTAAATCTAAAACTTGGACTTTTCTACTGAGACATCAATGCAGAAGAGATGAAGTATAACGATTCCTGTAATGCACAAAGTTTCACCTTCTGCAGACTCACACAGCTGATGAAGCATTTTTATCCAAAACGTCATGTTTCTGGAGTTATTTCCTATGTGCTTATATATAATTGCAGCAGTGTACACGCGATTTCCTGGGAAACAAAAGACAAAAGTCCTTCAGCAGCTCTGTAAAGTGCTTTTTTCCAATTTAACGATAATACCAACAATTCCTAAGACTGCTATCTCGAATATAGCCCTAACAACATTTTAAATGACAATTAAAAAGTTGAAACAATTTACACCAGGTACCGCCACTTGCTAAATAAATGCTTAAGAAAATAATACACAGGTAAAACACAGAGCAAGAAACAGCTAAAATAATCTAACCATTTCAAATAAGCATCTCACAGTTAAAATTCTGGAAATAAATCTAATTGTCCAAACAAAAGCTTAGCTTAATGTCGCTTAAACATGCAGAAAGTAGGTTTAATTGTGTTAAACTTAAACTAGAAAAAAATAAATAAAACGTACACAGCTGATGGTAACGATGTGATGAGTCGTTTAGGAAAGCTGGATGCTTAAGTGTACAAACAGAAAAGTTAGCAGTTAGCAAAAAAAAAAATCATGTTTCAGAAAATAATGTTTGCTCATACCATTATCACATAATGCTGACAGTATAGCAATTTAAATAATCACACTATACCTTCATACTAAGATATGTTCTGGACCAATAATACTTTTACTTCTACATTATTATATGTAATGTATCGCACGTTAAAGGTAGAACTATTTCAGATTTCACGGTATATTTCCATACCACCCAAACACAAACCAGGCATAGAGATGGAGGGATTGGAACCACTATCAGCAATCTCAGACATCTCGGTAATATATGTATGATTTCGAAAATGTATTTATATTTTTTTCATGGTTATTAGAGAAACAGAGTCAGGTCGTGTTGGGGAAAGTGGGCCAGGAGGAATCCTTTGGGGAGGAATCACTCGTTCGAAAGACACACGTCCACTTGTCAGTTTGATTCGTTTCCACTCCAGATGCAGCGTTTTGGGAGAAATATGATGCCTGAGGCAGAGTGAGATAAACACACTCAACGCTGTGGAGGATGGAGAGCGCCACGGCATTGTGCAATCAGGAAATAAAAAAAAAATTTTTTGAATACATAAATAAAATAGCTGTTGAACATAGCTGAAATCACAAACAGATTGAATTATTTGATTTATCTATCCTTTATTTTTGGACTTCCTCCTTGAGAATGCAGAACTGGCGGCTCACAAGTGACCTATCATCATTTTACGACCGACTTTGAGACGACATCAAGTTCATCATCCGTGATGGCAGAAATCAAATCAAACTTCCTGCTGCTATGACTTAAAGCATAAAGCAGCCTATCTAAAGCAGGTCTAGCGAAAATGAGAAATGATAACGATATCTAGGCCATGGACTAAATTAATTACAGTTGTTACGCTAATGAGCCGATGCAGTAACATTAATACAGTTAAAAATAGGCTGTTGTGACACACCATCCAGCTCCAAACGCTTCTAAAAGATTGCAGTTTGAATTTAGTAAAGAATGACACGTCATACTTTTTATCTGTTTTAAGTTACATTTAATCTTGTGGAACAAGTTAGTTCCTGTTTTCACTTACATTATAGCAGCTATAAACAGTCATTCCCTCGCCAGCTCTCTCAAAGTTAATAAGGCAAAAAGCATACATATATACACAGCTTGTCATGTTGCTGAGAAACCACAAAGCGTAAACTCCTTCCCGTGTCCAGAACCTTAGTTACAGCTTGACTGTCACAAAGTGCTGACACTGGAGACTCCTTCCATAAATGTTAAATAAAAGGTCTCATAGAAAACTTAACCATATCAATGATTACAAAGGTTTCTCTGTTGAGTAACAACACAGTTTTTTTAAAAAATGCTTTAGATTATGTGGAGCATCCGCTGTACACGTCCCTGTGAACGAGCTGTTACTGTAGAAACAATAACGCAATAGAACGAGAGCGTTAATATAAACCTGTCCTACTGTCAAAGCTGCTGTTCTAGAAAAGGAAGATAGGGGATCTTAAGGGTGAGGGGATCTTATGGGATTAAAAAATCTTATGGAGTTAGGAGATCTTACAGGTGAGGGGATCTTATGGAGTTAGGGAATCTTCTGGAGTTAGGGGATCTTACATTTGAGGGGATCTTCTAGAGTTAGGGGATCTTACAGTTGAGGGGATCTTCTAGAGTTAGGGGATCTTACAGGTGAGGGGATCTTATGGAGTTAAAGGATCTTATGGAATTAGGGGATCTTACAGAGGATCTTACAGGTGAGGGGATCTTACAGGTGAGGGGATCTTATGGGGTTAAGGGATCTTATGGAGTTAGGGGATCTTTTACTGGCTGTTTGTAGATGTGCACAAGTTTCATTTTGATCTTTAAGGACAGTATAATGCTATATTTAAATGCTTTGCATTGTTCAGTTATTGTTTCTTACAGATTAAACTGAAACATAATGTCTCAGATTGCACAAAAAAATTAAAATACGTTTTATAATAATTTTGTCTACACAAACAGAATAAATCTTATCTGTATGCACCGCTATTTGCGGTATCTCCAATAAACACGTGAATATCTGATTCTGATTGGTCAGCGGTTGCTATAGGCGTGTCACTAAGCGCTTTCTGATTCTGATTGGTCAGCGGTTCCTGTGACTACGTCACTCTCAGCGCATTCTGCTTCTGATTGGTCACTCACAGCACGCTCTGGTTGTGATTGCCCATCGAACGCAATTGACCCACCCACTCAAGGCACTTTCTGATTCTGATTGGTCAGCGGTCCCTGTCGTCGCGTTGTACACAGCGAGCTCTGATTCTGATTGGTTCCTGGGGCTTGGAGGTAGAAGTTCACTGTGTGTCTAACAAACCTGAATCATGGCGATTTTAACGCGAATGATCTCTGTCCTGAAGCTCTACGTGGTCGGCGTGAAGCTTCTGCTTTATCAGCTCATTCACAGGCCTTTTATTTCTCCAGGTTAGCGTTTATATCATCTGCGTTTGCCTCATTCACCTGACAGTGATCAGTAATGTTACAGCAGGCTAACACTACCTGAATGCAGGGACACTGGGCTGTGTCCCAAACCGCTCCTTACTGACTGGATAGTGCACTAGATTACTTACAGTGTGTGTGGAGTAAACCTCACAGAGCTCCCTGAAGCACACAGTGCACTAGATTACTTACTGTGTGTGTG
>CM040979.1:612104-663520 GCA_022985145.1 Pangasius djambal
TTACTTACTGTGTGTGTGGAGTAAACCTCACAGAGCTCCCTGAAGCACACAGTGCACTAGATTACTTACTGTGTGTGTGGAGTAAACCTCACAGAGCTCCCTGAAGCACACAGTGCACTAGATTACTTACTGTGTGTGTGGAGTAAACCTCACAGAGCTCCCTGAAGCACACAGTGCACTAGATTACTTACTGTGTGTGGAGCTAAATCACATTTGTGCGTCTCGTATTGGACATGTAGTGCACTATGTAGGATGAAGAAGCCTTTAGACTGTACCACATGATTATTATTATTATTATTATTATTATTACTATTATTATCTCAGCTTTGCCAGAGCAGCGTGGAAAGGTTGCCATAGTTACAGGAGGAACACGTGGCATCGGATATCAGATAGTTAAGCGACTCCTAAATCTGGGAATGCACGTTATTATAGGTAACTAACACACACACACCAAACACTCACACACACTAAAACACACTCTTGATGGCTGCACCATGAGTTAGGATTTAAGGGTTAGTGAGCTAACATTGGGTTAAACTCCATTTAGCCATAATCACTAAGATGGCTCTCTCTTGAACTTGGAAGATCACCATTATTGCTAGCGAACCGATATCAGATTCCCCCCAGTACGCAAACCAGCCAGTCCGTATACCTGAGTACATCATTACTGAAGAGTTCATTTAGCTACTGATTAGCTAGCTGGTTGCCTGGTGATGAGCTCGGGTGGTCAGCTGATTTGGTGATGTCGTAAATATGGCTGCTGTCGTAAATATAGCCTACTGGGTTTCCTCTGTGTTCTCCAGTTTCCCCCAACTGTCTAAAACCAGGAAAGTAGGAGGCGGTAGATTGGTTATATATGAAAAAAGGTGTGTGTGTGTGTGGTGCACTGTGATGGACTGGCATCCCATGTATTCCCACATCAGTGTCCCTGGGAGGATAGGTTCCAGATCCACCACGACCCTGACCAGGATAAAGTACTTACTGAAGATGGATGAATGAGTGAATGAATGAATGAGTGAATGAATGAAGGAATGCATTACAAAACATGCAGCTGTCAAGTTTTGTCCACTGAAGACTAATGGACCCGCCTTCCCTGGAGATACTGCCCTCAAATTGATCCAAAATCAGCATCTTTGGAAAACAGCGGTCCTTACTTTCTGTAATATTTGTATTCGTTATTATAAACTGTCACAAGTTTCTCTTTTCCCTTCAGCTTTTATCATCATAGTTGTCCAACATATGGACGATATCTCTTTCTCTCTCTCTCTCTGCCCTCCGCCTCGTCGTCTAATAACAGGATAATTAATGGGACTCGTTAATTAGGTCGTGCATTTAATTCCCAGAAGCCAAAAATATTACGAGACGGCCTTCAGTGCCGTCGTCCACTGCTCCGATTAGGACACTAAAAATAGGGATGCCTACTTAATTTTCTTACTAGCATTTCGGCCATTTTAAAGCTCTGTCCTGAATGTATAGAACCCTTTCTAACAAGACTTCCTGAGAGGTCTTTCTCGTGTTACCCACAATGCTCTGTCAGCGCGACTGATTGATAAGTGAAATTAAGCCTTGAATTACCATGTGGCATTTTCAGCTCCTACTTAGCTAGCTAATAAAATCAGAAGAAGTGTTTTTGCTTGTGCTTTTGAGATGCTTGAACCAAAATGGAATGGATTCTTGCACATTTTTGACATTAATGTGTGACCTTGAAATGTTTTGTTTTTGAATAAATAAACATGAATTAACTTGACATGTAGATTTGCTTGACTTTTTCTTTTCTCCAGCCTCTCATGATAAGCAACAAGGCCTCGTTGCAGTGGAAAGGCTTCGTAAAGAGAGTAGTGAGGCTCAAGGTGGGTGTTTATAATCTAAAAAAAAGTTTTTCTCCGGCTGCAGTATTCGGTAATTGGTATTATATTGTACCTATGCAGATGTTTTTATTTGTTTAAAGTTATGTTTAATGTTGCGAAATGTTTTGTGAAGTAAGTTAGTCCCAGAAAGACATCTAGCGCACCCTGAGGTTTGCAAAGAGGATGGGGGTAGAATGTTTTTGTCTCTGTGGTTTGCGTCTGGTTCCCTCTCGCCGTCTCCTCGCTCAGTGGAGCTGGATGTTAAACCAGACGCTAGTCCATGTGCTGTGTTCTGGGAGAGACGCTCGGATTCCTGAGGCCGCGTCAGGTCAGCATCAGAGATGTGAGGATGATGAGTTCTGGTGTCCTCGTACTGCTATTTCAGAACTGACTTGAACACATCATTTGAGGATCTAAAGGTTTTATCAACTATGAACTTGACCCTGACAGTTTAACTCTTCTTTCTCTAATTTGTCTCTAATCTCTTTCCCTGACTGTATCCCCTGTTCATCATCCTTAAAAACACTAATCGCCCACTTAACATGTTTTTTCCCCCCATGTTTCTCTTGTTCAAGTAATTCATGTTCTTGTTGATGTCTAGTGAGATCCGCTTTCTCTTGCCGATATCTTCCTTCACTGGACTGTCAAATTTGCTTTACACCACTTCTCAAAATTCTGCTTCTTCCCACAGAAGTTAAAAGAAACCGTTGGTGTTGTTTTTGTAGACTGTAATGTTAATGTTTCCAGCAATGAATTTCAGCCCTTAAAAAAAGGGCCTTGACTTAAATGTAATGTTCACGCTTAACGTCGTGCTCCTTTATGTCACCTTTCTGCTTATTGTGTCTTTGTGTTTTGTATTCAGTGGACTTTGAGTTTCTGGATCTGGCCTCCCAGAGCTCCGTGCAGGAGTTCGTACGACGGTTTAAGGAACGAAAACTGCCCTTACACATACTCGTCAACAATGGTGAGTTTACTTGCCTGCTATTCCTATTCCCATTTCATTTCCATGTTTCATTAGGAGCAATGGTGAAGGGAGGGCGGCAGGTGTGTGATGGACGGATGAATTAAACCTGGCTTTGGGATTGTGGAATGCCACTTTACTGGCACGGAAAGAGTGGGATCGCAGGAATTTCGGGCCCCTGATATGCTAACTCTGGTGCGTTTCTCCCACAGCGGCTGTAATGCTAGTTCCTGAGGAAAAAACAGACGACGGTTTTGAGCTGCACTTCTCCGTTAACTACCTAGGTCACTTTCTCTTGACTCGGCTCCTTTTGGACACACTGATGCATTCTGGGACAAAGGAACGTTCTAGAGTAATCAGCATTTGCTCTTCGGCGCATTACGTGTCTGATAGAAAGCTGCAGGACTTTCACAGCACGTAAGTAAATTCTCGCCATTTATGTGTGAAGAGTTCAGAAAAAGTAATACTCCTATTGATTATAAGCACAATGTTGTATGTAAGTGAATTTTCTGTCTCTCTGCACTGTGTCGAAGGCAGGATTATAGTTCCCATGCCTCGTACGCCCGAAGTAAACTGGCGCAGCTCCTGTTCACCTACCACCTCCATCAGGAGCTCCAGTCCGGCGGCTACGCTGTGACGGTGAACGCTGTAGACCCGGGCATGGTGGACACCGCGCTGTACCGCCACATGAGCTTTCCAGAAAAACTGGCACAAAAACCCATCGCCTGTCTGTTGTTCAGGGTACGACAACATGCTGATTTGTTTGTCTGAGAATGGATGAGACGTGTGTTTAAAAAAAAAAATAAAAAATGATAATGAGCCGTTTGAGACCAGAGTCGGTTCTCATTGGTGAGTCAAATGATGTGAAAAGAGGCAGCATTCCCATCACTAATGTGGTAAAATAATACACACCATTTAGTGTTCTGGTGCGTAGTTTGGGAAACAACTCAATCCACTAATGTTTGGCTTCTCTGCAGACTCCGGCGCAGGCGGCAGAGACAGCCGTGTACGCAGCGGCGTCTCAGGACTTTGAAGGCGTTAGCGGCTGCTATGTACACGAAGGAGAACGCGTGGAATCATCTTCAGCTTCTTACGACGCCGAGCTCCAGGCTGAATTGTGGAAAAGCACCTGCAGGCTGCTACGACTCCCAGTTAGCATAAAGTAAAACAACAGAATTATTAGGGAAGCGCAGCATCTTTCACCTTGCATCTTTGTTTTTATATATCGTATATATTAACAAAGTATAAAATGATAGTATTATTACACTTACGCATTCGTCTTGACCATCTCTCTGCGCCGAAATACTGTGAAAATGTATATAACTACTTTATTCTGTTAGAATATAAAATGAATATGTATCCGTTGTTGTTTGTTATTTATAATAAAAACATGTTTTCACATTTAAATCATTATTTATTTACTTCATACTGCTCTGGGAGTGGACTAAGATATGAAACCGGTCCCTAAGTTGGTGCATCAGGACTGAGGTCACGCAGGAACCTGTGAAATACTCACAGGTGTTTTTGTGTAGAGTTTCACACGTTCTCTTAGTGGCCGTGTGGGTTCCTTCTGGGTTCTCTGGTTTCTTCCCACTTCCAGAAAAACATGCCAGAAGATAAATTGCCCCTAGGTGTGAACATGGTGCCCTGGGATAGACTGGCTGTGTTCCCACCTCGTGCCCAGCACTCCTGGAATACGCTCTGGATCCAGCAGCACCCTGACCAGGATAAAGCTCTTACTCGTGATGAATGAATGAACGAATAACGTAGTTATCCAGGTTAGCAGAGGTGGAGCATCAGCAGGGCCATCACCAGGAGACATCTGACGCATCCATGTGGCAGGTAAAATTATACTACTGACTCTTATTGATCGAGAAGCTCTGTGATGGTGTATAAAGACGGGATTCTCCTCAGTCTTCCAAAACACACCGAAGATCCATGTTTACTGCTAACGAGCTGCTCCTGCAGAGCAAGACACGCCCCTTGGGGCGGGGCATATACATTCTAGAGAGCATTTAATTGGACGAACACAAAACTAGTACAGAATGAGTGGTGAAAAAAATGTTTTAACGTTTTCCTGGAAGTGAAGAACTATAAAAGAGCTACATTAAAATCTCAAAAGCTCTGAAACACCAGTTTTGATTTGAGGAGCATGTTAATGACTGTCATGTGTTTTAATTTCTATAACAGAAACTACATTTGGGAATATCTGACGGGAATATCTGAGGATCTTCAGACTTGTGTAGCTTGAAGGTAAGCTTTATGGGAGGCCATGATCTGCTGCAGGCCAGGAGGTGGCAGTAAAGCACCACAGAAGAAGCAGAGGAGGAAGAAGAAGGTGAAGAAGAAGATGGTTTGTGACAACAATTGAGCCTCGACTGTCTTAAAAAAAAAAAAACAAAAAAAAAAACAAAACCAATAAGCAAAAGCTTTATTTTTTGTCTGTATGCGAGATGTCTTAACTTCTTTCTGCTTTAAAGTCTGAGGTAAGTTCATCTCACCCTCTGAGCAGATTGTGGCTGAACCACAAATTTTATTATTCTTTAATTTCATTATAAGTTTAATCGTTTTTAATCATTTCTAATCATTTTTACACCAAATCCTTGTGAATAGCTAGGCTTTCCAGCAGGGATTCAACGTAGAAAGCCTGAATTGCTCATATTTATATCAGAAATCCAGTGTATCTGTGTGGCTCATTTCAGTGAGTCAGATCTTTTGATTCCACTCACCAGTAAGAGTCGACTCTTTCAGCTCCTAAACTAAAGACGAGGTTTTGCAGTATTTAGACCTGTGAATGTTGTTTCCATGGCTACAACTGTTTCACAAAATCTTACTCTTATTTGTGTAAAATACTCAGTTGTGTCCTGCTGATTCATACACACACACACACACACACACACACACACACACACACACACACACCTTACCATTCACACAATCAACTCAGATGCTGGAATGAGGTTTCCCAGGAACGATTCTGATTAAATTACACCACAAGAGTAATAGCATTATGTTAAAAAAGAAAAGAAAAGAAAAGAAAGAAATTCTTGTATGTGAGTTTATCTCAAAGACTCATCACTAATCAACAGAACTCTAGGCATGACACAGTTTTGAAGCTGTATAAACCTTATTTTTATCTTTAATATCTTGTCTGACATGTTGTTTGTTGTGTCCCTGACAGAAGGTGTACTTCTCAACGACGGAATGGGTGAAAAAGTGCTTCAGAAGCGTGAGGAGACACCAGCGAGGCCCTGCTTACCAGCGGTGACTAGTCACATTCCTTAACAAAATCCTAAATAAGATTTAAATAATGCAATAATGCAAAGAAACACCCCTCTGTCGGTTGATAATTTTCATTTCCACCAAACGATGTGGCGTCCTTTCGTTCCTAACACATGACCCAGTCCATATCAGTGTAGATATCCAGCATGATATTTTTCCCCGTTGAGATCTGATGTGTTTTCAAAGTGTTCCTTTAATTTTTTTGAGCACTGTCTATTTTGTGTCTGTTTCCCCTCCAGAAATGAAGGACGCTCTGTTGTAAGTGTTCTCCTGCTCCTCATGGCTACATTCCTACAGATTAACCATCAAAGAAAAATGATGCTATGAGGAAAACGATTAACTATGACGCCCATAGAGATCTCTTGTAGCCAGCAAATATCTTCTCTCCATCTGAATACTTCTACTGTGCAAATGCAGGGAAATATTAAATGCGAGGCGAGTTTTACTGAAGAGAGTACGCTATGCCAGAGCCTCCAAAGCCTCCACGCGAGAGAGAAGCCGTATCACTGCTCGCAGTGTGGCAAGAGCTTCAACCGACAGAGTCATCTCCTGACACACCAGCGCGTCCACACAGGAGAGCGGCCGTATCAGTGCTCGCAGTGCGGGAAGAGCTTCACCCAGCGGAGTAATCTTCATTTACACCAGCGCATTCACACAGGAGAGAAGCCCTACCACTGCTCCGAGTGCGGAAAGAGTTTTACTCTGCACAGCCATCTCCGAATGCACCACGTCGTGCACACGCGCGAGAGGCCGTATCAGTGCTCGCAGTGCGGCAACAGTTTCAGTCAGCCCAATCACCTTCGGCTGCACCAGCGCATCCACACGGGAGAGAAGCCGTACCTGTGCTCAGAGTGTGGAAAGACTTTTAGTCAGCAGAGTCATCTCCGGATACACCAGCGCGTCCACACGGGCGAGAGACCGTATCGCTGTTCTCAGTGTGGGCGGAGTTTCACTCACCAGAGTCATCTCCAGCGCCACCAGCTCATTCACACCGGCGTGAAGCCGTATCACTGCCTGCACTGTGGGAAGAGCTTTACACACGGGAGTACGTTTCAAGCACATCAGCGCATCCACACAGGAGAGAAGCCGTACTACTGCTCGCTGTGTGGACGCAACTTCACTTACTTAAGTAACTTACAGAGACACAAGTGCAAGAGTCAGTTAACATGATTTGTGTGCACTGTATGGGTTTATAACCCATATATCACTTTATTATATAATATAAATGTTAGTCTTGACATGCTAGCGAAGGAAACACTGAATGTTTGATTGCATTTATCTTTATCTTAAAGCTTGTGTTGTACATGAATAGTTTCTGCAAACACTAAATAAATTGTTTTGTTTTTTTTCTTTCATGTAACTGGTAAGTGTATGCAATAGGCTTGGCATTAAATTATTAGTTGTTGTTATTATACTACAATTAATAAAGACTTTAACTCCGTTAATTGTCTTTTAAAGCTATATTATAGAAGTATATTATTTTTAGGAACCATCACAATAGTGACAGGAGAACCTGAGGTGGCCGTTTTATTAGATACACTGACGTGTGTACTTACATGGCAGAGTACAGTGCGACTTGAATTTATTATTTATTTATTTTTGAGTACGTTATGATGGTACATCTAACACCAGTATCAGTGATTGTAGCCAGGAATTCATTTGAATCATGTGAACAATCCGATTTTGTAAAACTGCGCCAGGAATCGGTGTTGATGTACCCAGTCATCGGTTTACCTGCCACCTGACATCCTGGTGAAATTTCATCTGCCTGTAAGTGACAAAGGAAAGCTTGAGTATCAGTGGTAAAACTATGTTAATAATGTCCTGGCTTTCAGTGTGAAAGAGGCTAATACGTCGATCAAAAGTTTTTTTTTTCCTTCTTGGTTATATAAAGAAAATAAATTCCCTTTGAAGATCTCCCCAAACTTTTACGGCACGGTAGTCCGTAACTTATAACTTCATAAGTAACTAACACGGTACTCCATAACTTCCATAACTTAAAGCTTCTTTCAAACCTCCGTCACTGCTGGTGGATTGGGGAGAGTCATCTTTCTCCAGTGTCCGTCCCCTTCACTCCTTTAGACAGTGTCTCCAACGTAGGCTTTGTGTAAAATGGAGCACATCACCACTTCCTGTGGGTCTTCCCATTTGACAAAAAGTAGCTTGTAGTTTCTAGACGTTTCTAGAGGAGCTGTCAGTTGTGGTCCTGTCTGGCCGGATGGTCCCTGAGCGGTATCCACTGCCCAACATCATCTCATCTTCTCAACAAAAAACACGACAGAATCATAGCTCCTTGGTCTGCTCTGTATGTCACTTTCCTTCAAAAATATAAAAGTCCCATGTGAACACACATTTTTTAATCTTCATATATTGCTTGAGGCCAATCCTTACTTTTGATGCCACTATTCTTCCATCAACTGATACGTTTTGGAAGGAATGGAAATAGCTTTTGCAGGATAATGGCGATCTGTACAGCTTGTACCTCCTCCAGCAGGAGCACTTCACCAGTTCCATGTAGATCCCAATGGCAATGAATGATTTCAGGCCTTCCATGGAGATGTAATTCCATTTGTTGCTCCCTGTGGACTTTGGCACCACATACTATTCTAGAGAGCAATAAACATGTAAAATTTATTTATAAATGGATTCCCCATCAGGGAACAATCTGAGGTCAAGGAAAGTGGGTAATTGGTTAAAAAAAATGGGTGATATGACTTTTGGTAGAATCCCAGGGTTCAGTGATAAGGTTATTCCAGAGCTTTGTAGCTCTTCCACTCTTTTTGCTGAAGTGATCACTAGCAAAATGCAACCTTTAAAAAGACTTCAGATTTCAGTTCTGCATCCAAGGGGGAAGTCTTAATGGACTCCAGTGCAAGGGTGAGATTCTGTGCTAGGTGTCTTGCTCTTGCTCCCTTCAGAAAAGCTGTGAAAAGTTCCTGAGCCCCCACTGGGACACCATGACGCTGTGATGTGCAGCAATAACCTAACTTTCTGCTGTCTGGCAGTCTGAACAGGAAGGCTAGTAGTTTACGAACCGTACACTGGATTCACATGACCTGAGAGCTCACACGGCCCATGTGCTAGGGCTCTCGTGTTCAGGAGATTACCTCACTTGCAAAGTATTGATATGATTCATCTAATGCATGCATGCAAAATGTTGAACCCTCGATGAGGTTTTTCTAAACATAACCTGTGACCAAATGTAGCTCTCCTTCAGACCCCATGACGTAGAAGAGTGGCACTGCTTTTAGAAGTTCAGGCACTAGAGGGTGCTGTTGGACAAAACTTCCCCAATACTCTCTGCCAAAGACTGCAATCCAGCACCTCGTTTTTAAACAAAAGAGATTTCCAATTTTGTGCAAAAATGAATTTAGACCTTTAAAAATATTTGTTGGTATAGTTGATCAGATCCCAGACATTTGCAAGCTTTGCTTCATGTCTTTGTTTTTTAAACTCCTGAAAGCCACTGACGAGATGAAACTGACTTGTACTGTTCAGCTTTTACTCCGGGATTAACCTGTTTTTATGCTGTATGTCTATAAAAGGAGAGGAAGGAAAGCTCACACTACGGGTTCTTTCAAGTTCTCCCCCTGTCTGACCACATCCTGTTCTTAGTGCCGTGTGTTCAGCGTGTGTTCCTGTCTCGACACGGCTGCGGCCTAAATTACACACTAACACACTTAATATATATATTTTTTATCAAAATGTATTACCACCATGTGCATCCCACAGTGGCCAGTTGTCATGGTAACTGAGGAAGTCTCTCGGTCTGTGGAAGTGCTAGATAACCATGAATTTGCTTACAAACTTGAGTGAGACCATGGTTTGACATGTTATATAGTATAGAAATATTATATGGCGGTCTGGGACGTGACCCCAGAGCGGCAGGGCAGTATGGCGGTCTGGGACGTGACCCCAGTATGGCAGGGCAGTATGGCGGTCTGGGACGTGACCCCAGTATGGCAGGGCAGTATGGCGGTCTGGGACGTGACCCCAGTATGGCAGGGCAGTATGGCGGTCTGGGACGTGGCCCCAGAACGGCAGGGCAGTATGGCGGTCTGGGACGTGGCCCCAGTATGGCAGGGCAGTATGGCGGTCTGGGACGTGACCCCAGTATGGCAGGGCAGTATGGCGGTCTGGGACGTGGCCCTAGAATGGCAGGGCAGTATGGCGGTCTGGGACGTGGCCCCAGAACGGCAGGGCAGTATGGCGGTCTGGGACGTGACCCCAGCGTGTGTGTGTGTGTGTGTGTGTGTGTGTGTGTGTGTGTGTGTGTGTGCATTATTATTAGCCTGATCCAGCTGTATCTACTAAACATGTGGAAGTTCCTGTGAGTGTGTGATTAAGGTTCTTTTGCTGTGTAACTTCCTCCTTCCTTTGTTTGTGGTTTCTGTTCTTATTTCATGAGCAAAGTTCACACTCAATGTGTGTGTGTGTGTATGTGTGTGTGTTCCTTTAACAGTCACATGTAACACTAATTAGCAATGCTAATGCTAACACTTCTGTTCAGAAATCATAATTCATCATCATTCATTTGGCATAAAAGTTGTTAATGAACCTGAAAAATAAAATCATTAATCAGAGAGACAGAAAACATCCAGACAGGAAACATGAGGCTGGAATGTGGTGAGCTCTGTGCTCCTGAAATGGGCTTCTGTGGTCCAGAAACATTAGCGTAATTATTCCCTAAACACAGAGGGAAATCATCTCAGAGCTCATTATACAGCACATGTTAGCAAAAATAATGTCTTAGCAAAAATAATCCACAGGCCCTTATAAATGGGGGGAAAAATGAACTGGGATCTTTCACTGAGAATCTAAATCCTTAATATTCACAGCTAGCATTTCTCACTAATGCTAATGCTAACACTCAGGAAATTAGCTCAAATACAAATGATTTCAAACTCAAACTCATGTTTACGCTAGGTTTACATCTCTTTTATGCTCATTTCTTTTTCCACATGTTTTACTCAGGATGTGAATTAAAATAAGCAGAGCGGTTATCGCTAATGTTAACATCATTAAGTTAATTGTTATTGTCAGTAGCTAGCATGCTAGCTTACCACATCTTTGTTCTCACACACTTTGACAAGAATTTATTAACCATAACCACACAGATGTGCAGACTTTTAGCGTTAGCTCGTGTAATTTATGTAATGTGTCAATGGTACGAGGTTTTATATACATTTTTTTCACGGTTCTCCAAGAGCACGTGATGAACCTCAAGTGATGAACTTCTGAAGAACTTACGGATCGATAGTTTGCTTTTGCTAACACTGAAAGGAAGCAATTAGGCTAATCGCGAAAGAAATATTTCCAAAGAAATATTATTGTTTAGTGTATAATTAACAGTGGAATTAAATTTATTGTTTAATAGTGATGAGAATTCCAGCTCTGTTCAGTGAATCAAGTGAATCAAGTTCATTTGATTCAGCTCAGTAATAAGAGTCGACTCTTTGGGCTTCCAAACGACTCCTTGCTGTTTTTCTTTGCAAAATTGTTTCTTTGCGCTATTTTGTCCAGCGATTTTTGAATCAAATGACGACGTAGATGACGTAAGCCACGTGTTCCAGACAGACGAAGACACGGAAAGATTTATTTATTATTTTAATTAACAAAATCAAACATCAATCCTGACTACGATCCTGATCCTGATAAAGCGCCTATGGAAGAGGAATGAAGTATGAATTCACGCTAGTGAACAGCTCAGGTGTTGAAAAGCGGTTTCCATGGAAACATTTTGATTAAATTGCACTGAAAAGCAACGGCATTGCCTACGTCTACGACAAACAGACGAGGAAAAAGGCCCATATGTGCGTCTGTGAGCGTTCTTCTAAAAGAGTCGACTCGTTTATGATTGACGCATCGCTATTACCGATCTTTTCATCTTTTAGTCCTCATGATTTTATTTTCTAGAAACGCAAGTCATTACTGATGCATCATTTGTTAAATCTATAAACTAGACATTTGTAACACATTCGTTTTCTCTGATTCTTATTATTTTCAACTAAAATGAATCTATTTTTCGTGTTTTTTTGGTTTAGCGTCCCCGTGAAACAGTGATGTCATCCACACGTCCCGTCTCACTGTGTCAGGACGATACCCTGCACTGAACACAACCACTTCCTGGTTTAAAAAAAAAGCATTTCCTGTTTTATCACCCAGTTTGATTAGCTGTTGTGCTAAAATATTATTCTAGTGTTTTACTGAATATGAATCCTGAAGAATTTTTGTGCACTTTGTTGTTCTACAAAATTGTCTTTATATATTTAATTTTTATTAGTTAATTTTTAAAAAATATACATAGAAATTAAAAGCAAAGTCTGTTTTTTTCTTGTTTTGCCAAACTTTTAAATTTTTATTTATTTTTTATTTCATAAACTGTTTCTTTTTTTTATGTCAGAAAATTGAGAATAAATAAATAAATTTTTTTTAAAAATTATCTACTCTGTCTCATAGTGGGCAAAAAGCCACAACATTTCCTGTTTGGCTCCGTTTGTTTTTTATTTTTATTTTCCCAGAGTGTGTTTTTTTTTTAATGCTCGTTGTGTGTATCAGTGCCCCACACACACACACACACACACACACACACACTTCCTGTGTGATTATTCCACGCTATTGCAGCTCAGTGTATTTATAACAGCTGTGGGATTTTGGAGATAAACATGAACACGGTTATCACTTTTCCACTAATGGAATCATTAGAGTCTTTTATTTGTTTTTTCTTTTTTTTTTTCTTATGTTTTTTTTTCTTTGCTGTGTGTCTGACTAACATCCCATAATGCATCTGGAGGTGGTAACCCACGGTAACTGGGGCACTATTTGCCAAAAAAAAAAAAATGTGTTCGGGGGAGTGAGATCACAACTGAGTCATCATGATGATGGTGCGTATGTGTGTGTGTGTGTGTGTGTGTGTGTGTGTGTGTGTGTGTGAGAAATGAACAGAGCACAATGAACAATGAACCACACACTGAGAAGAAAGACACATTGTGTGTGTGTGTGTGTGTGTGTGTGTGTGTGTGTCAGTTCAGTGAATAAAGATCCCCACTGCAAATGAATACACACTTTCCTGACGAGAGAGCCGAGAGGTCTGGAGGCGAGACAGCAGACGCCACGCTTTTGCCCCAAACTGAAACGATGTATAGAAAGTTTGTGCGTACGGAATAACGCGCAACGCGACGGAGTGAAGCGGCGTTAGCTACAAACACTCGCTCCTTCACCAGCCTCCATCACGTCTCTCTATACTGTAGATAATAAGATTTAAAAAGAAGAAGAAGAAGAAGAAGAAGAAACTCGTCTGTCCTGAAGATGTCTGAAAACCTAAAGTTACCTCTGACACTGGAGTCTCCTTCCATAAACGTTAAATAAACGTCTCCTTACAGAAAAAAATGACATGTTGTTAAATCAATGTGGACGAGCTGTTACTATAGAAACGCTAACCTATTAGAACAAGCGCATTAATATAAACCTGCGCTAACGTCCGAGCTGCTGTTCTAGGAAACTGATCAACGCCTTCTGATTTCAACCACGCTACGGTAATACGAGGTATCAATCATGATGTGTGATGTAATAACGGTTGTCATGGCGTTCAGCGACACGTCATCCACTGCTCCCGTAGCAACAACTAGCGACGCCATTAACGTTAAAGCTACTCGAGGTTAATATAAACGTGGCGCATTTTACAAGAAAAAGAAAAAGAATTATAATAACTTAAACTTTAAGGAAATGAAACACAATCACAATATCAACTTAAAAATAACCTTCTGTGCATCATCACTCGGTCATCACAAAAGGATTAAACGCATGGCTACTGCATTACACACACACACACACACACACACACACACACTCACACACACACACACACACACACACACACACACACACACACACACACACACACACACACACACACACACACACACACACACACACACACACACACACACACACACACACACACACACACACACACACACACACACACACTCACACACACTCACACACACACTCTCACACACACACACATACACTCACACACACACTCACACACACACTCGAGACAAAAGAGCTTTTTGTATAAACTTTGTTACAGGGAAGTGCATTCCTTCGCAAAAAAAAAGATACTACTTTTTTCCCCACTTCACTACCTAATATGGCTGCACTCTCTCTCTCTGTCTCTCTCTCTCTCTCTCTGTCTCTCTCTCTCTCTCTCTGTCTCTCTCTCTGTCTCTCTCTCTTTCTCTCTGTCTCTCACTCTCTCTCGCTCACTCTCTCTCTTTCTCTGTCTCTCTCACTCGCTCTCTCTCACTCTCTCTGTCTCTCTGTCTCTCTCTCTCTCTGTCTCTCTCTCTCGCTCTCTCTTTCTCTCTCTCTGTCTCTCTCACTCTCTCTCTGTCTGTCTCTCTGTCTCTCTCTCTGTCTGTCTCTCTCTCACTCGCTCTTTGTCTCTTTCTTTCTGTCTCTCTATCTCTCTCTCTCTCTGTCTCTCTCTTTCTCTCTCTCGCTCTCTCTCTCTCTGTCTCTCTTACTCTCTCTCTCTCGTCTACGTCTCACCAAAGGAATTTTTGGAAGATGTTTATTTTTTTTCCCTGCAACCAAATACCTTGGAGGAGTAAAAGTTCAACTTCACATCCTGAATCAGCGTCTTAACAGCGCGTGTGTCTCGGTACCGAATGCAGTCATCACTGAGACATGTGAGCGTTAGCGACGTGCTAGTTTGGTATGCTGCTGATGGACAGCCTTGTGACCCCATTTATTCAATTCAGTTTTATTTGTATAGAATTTGAATTTGAATTGAATTGGATTTATTAAAGGGGCAAAATGATAGTAAAGTGCTTACAGTGGATCCATCACTGCGTCGAATGAGAGGACTGGGCTTGTGCGTCGCACTGCAGCGTACTCGCACCTCGTCTCTGCTGCAGCTACAAACCTTGATGTTCCGCACAAAAAAACGCATATTTTTATATTAATAATAATAATAATAATAATAATAATAATAATAATAATAATCTAACGGGATGATGATATTAGCCACTTTAGCGATTTTACACGAGAGGGAAAACCAAAGACATGCTGACGGATTAGATTCACTTGATTGAATAAGTGTGAAATAGTTTTTATCAAAACGCCATCACTGTAGTGTTAAGTTCCTCACACAGAAGTCACTGATAGTGGTGTGTGTGTGTGTGTGTGTGTGTGTGTGTGTGTGTGTGTGTGTGATTTTATAAGGTTTCTCCCCTTCCACCACTCTAAAACAAACACTTGTGCTGAGAGTTTTCTCAGGTCACTCGACTCACTGGATGACTCATTTATTCGTTTATTTATTTATTTATTTTTTGTCCCACAGATTTTCTTGTCTACATGGACATGGCCTTACGCAATCGGCAAAAGTCAAGTAAATTCATTTTCACTGTTTTTTTATTTATTATTTTTTAGAAAAGAGAAAAAGAAACAGTTGCCTAATTGTGGGGGTTTTTTTTTGGCAACTTTATCCACCATTTTGAAAAGGAAAGTGTTTTAAGTTTGCAGCAATGCTTTCTGGGTAAGTTCCCTCAGCTAACAAACATCACTCGAGCCGATGAACTGAAAGGCCCGAAAAATGGCCAAGCTCTGAAAAACACAGAGCGGTCAGCATTTAAAAATAAAAAGTGTGTGTGAACAAGTATCAGTGTTATTATTAATCTGTGTGTGCTGCTAGATTCTTAATGACATTCACTGAGGTGAGAAAAACCTACTCTGCTCCCACAGGGCTCAGCAATGAGAGTTCACACACACACACACACACACACACAGAGAGATCTTCACGGGAAAACCCCAGAGAGGACGCTTGTTTACGCTTGCGTGGACATTTCATATCATGGGAGAAAGAAACCGAACATAATGAAGACATTTGGGGAAATGCGCAGTATGGCTAAATATACACACGCTTTATTATCCAGTGTGTGTTCCTTGTTTCGGTTGAGTCCACCATCACTGCTCTCCCCGTCCCCGAACTTTCCCACATCGACTAGGAGCTACTCGGGATAACGTATGTCATGAATGAAGCTATGTTTGGGAGAAACCCAGCACTGCTCATCGCCATGAGAAGAACCAACTACGTGAAGCATGGTGGTGGTAGCATCGCGTTCAGAGACGCTATATATATTGAGGAGGGGGGACTCAAAAATTCCCAGAATTGTTAAAAAAACGATTGTTATTAAACTTACAGCATTTAATCCCTTTAAAAGTACTCTCCTAGTGATGTGATACACCTGTCCCAGCGTTTCTCGCATTCCTGGAAACATTTCCTGTACTCATCTTTTGTCATCATTTCTACAGCCTCCAGCATTTTTCTCTGGATTTCTTACAGAGTGGCGAATCTTTTCCCCTTCAGTCTCATTTTTAGTTTCGGGAACAAAAGGAAGTCACAAGGAGTGAGAAATAGCGTCGCTGAACATGATGCTACCACCACCATGCTTCACAGTGCAGATAGTGCTGAAAGACCAATATGTGGTGCAACAGGGAGTTGAACAGGAGAACAACACACAGGTTTCACACAGATGTTGAATGTTCTCAAGCTTGGCAATAAAAATAAATTACGCTTCACTTCTTATAGAGAATAGAAAGTCTCAGGTGCTCTCCTGGTGGTGGGAGTGTGGGCCATCTCGTAGAGTCTAGAACCTGAGACGCACCACCACCACCACTGATGTCCATGATGCAGTAGTTTGCTTTCACACTAGACATTCCACACCTTACTAAATAACTGAATAACACAGGATGATTGGTTGGATGGACGTGTTAGTAAAATTATCAAAGGAAGTTTTTTTCTTCTTTTGTTCACTGGATATCGTCAGACTCTACCACGTGAACGTGTCAAAATCCACGGACCGAATCAGTAACACCACTGTTCTACACGTACTGAATATTCAGAGCTGGATTACGAGTGGGATTTGTTTTGTGCCGCTTTTAAACACGCTGGATGTGTGACGCTTCGCAGCGATTGTCTGCTGCCATGGAAACTGGGAGTCTTGGTAGTGCGTATGTGTGTGTGTGTGTGTGTGTGTGTGTGTGTGTGAAAAAACCTGAGGACTAGTAACTATCAGAACTGATGAATATAAAGTACTGAAAATCACAGAGGCAGTCATTTTTACACTGTAGGTGTTAAATAGCTTCAGTGTATATGTGCTATTATGGGGTATTATTACATTCGACTCACATGAATATCTAGTTAACCAGTGTTTTCTGGTGAAATATCACTGATTCACATTGGAATGAGATTCATTTCCATATCATGAAGAGAGACTGGTGATGTGTAAAATGGAGAAAAGGCCATTTTTTTTAGCAACAAACACTGTGCAAAATTTCAGTATCATATAAGCAAAGTCTCTGTCCCTGGACCAGCAGAGTCATGTCAAGGTTTGGAAAAGGAACCAGACTGTGTCAAAGCTCTAATTCTATTTAGACTACAGTGAGGTAGAAAACTACTTTCACACTAGCAAGTGACAAGGCATGAGGCGTTTGTGTTTTTGTTTTTTTTTACGTACATGTACAAAACGCAGAGTTTAGATTTATAGTCCCTGAAAATGGAGGAACTTTGTTGAAAATGGCTGTAATTCCTAAATGGTAAATACCATATTTTTGTGGAGCCTCTTAAAATAAAGCTGAAAGTCTGCACTTCCATCACATCCTGATTGTTTTATTTCAAATCCATTGTGGTGGAGTATAAAGGCAAAGTCACAAAACTCTGTCATTGTCCAAATACTTCCGGACCTGACTGATATATATATATATATATATATATATATATATATATACACATGTGTGTGTGTGTGTGTGCGTGTGCGTGCACACTGTGTGTAATACGTAGGTTGATCTCACTTCTTAGCACAACAGTGATGATGTTCTCACTTAATCTATTTCAGGTATCTGCGTGACCTTTTCGATAAATGGGTTAGCATTTTTAAACACAACTCACGGTATGAACACGTTCAGACTAAAGCAGCGACACCTTCTCTTTTTTGACACCAGTACTGACAAAATACAGACCGCTGATACACACCTTTTATCAGTGGATTAGGATTTTGTGCGTTTTGACAGCTACCAAACTTTTCAATACCTCTTTCACAGGGTTCATCAGATTCAGACCAAATTTGGTCAGTATGATAACAATGCTGCCATGGCGAGGTGATCATGCAGCGCAAACAGGAAGTGTGGTATGATTCCTCTGTGCATGTGATGTGGCCCATCGTTCACTCGTTCTTCCCTTAGCACTGGTGTACCTAAATCTTTTAAATTAGCAGTTATCAAGCCCTCGATTAAAAAACCTGACCTTGACCCCTGTCAGCTGTCTAACTATAGACCAATATCTAACCTCCCCTTTATCTCCAAGGTCCTAGAAAAGGTTGTAGCACAGCAGCTATGCTCATACTTACATAGGAATAACATTCATGAAACGTATCAGTCAGGATTTAGGCCTCATCATAGCACAGAGACGGCGCTGGTTAAAGTGGTAAATGACCTACTACTGGCCTCTGATCAGGGTTGTGTCTCCTTGCTTGTGCTGCTTGACCTTAGTGCAGCTAAGAGTAGACTAGAAAATGTAGTAGGCATTAAGGGGACGGCCCTCTCCTGGCTCAGGTCTTATTTGACGGATTGTTATCAGTTTGTAGACGTAAATGGTGACTTCTCTTCGCAAACTAAGGTAAAGTTTGGTGTCCCACAAGGCTATGTTTTAGGCCCACTGCTCTTTTCTCTATATATGCTACCTCTGGGCAAACTTATTCATAAACATAGTATTAGCTTCCACTGTTACGCTGATGACACACAGTTGTATGTTTCAGCAAAGCCAGATGACAGACACCAGCTTAATAAAGTTGAGGAATGTGTAAAAGACATTAGAAACTGGATGCTTATTAACTTTCTCTTACTTAATTCTGACAAGACAGAAGTACTTGTTCTAGGACCCCATGCAGTTAGAAGTAAGCTTTCTGATTACATAATAACTCTGGATGGCCTTTCTGTTTCCTCATGTGCATCAGTAAAAGACCTTGGTGTGATTATCGACTCTAGTCTTTCTTTTGAAGCTCATGTAGATAATATAACTAGGATCTCTTTCTTTCATCTCAGAAATTTTGCTAAAATAAGAAATATATTGTCACTACATAATGCAGAAAAATTAGTTCATGCTTTTGTTACCTCTAGGTTGGATTATTGTAATGCCTTACTGTCTGGATGTTCCAGTAGGAGCATAAACAAGCGCCAGTTAGTCCAGAATGCAGCAGCGAGAATCCTTACTAGAACCAGAAGATATGACCACATCACCCCTATCTTATCCACACTGCATTGGCTCCCAATCAAATTTCGTATAGATTATAAAATACTACTATTGACCTGTAAAGCACTAAATGGTCTCGCGCCACAGTACTTGAGCGAACTTTTGGTCTTTTATGATCCGCCACGCCTACTTAGATCAAAAGGTGCAGGCTATTTATTGGTACCTCGAATAGTGCGGGCTACAGCTGGGGGTAGAGCTTTCTCTTACAAAGCCCCACAGTTATGGAACAACCTTCCACTTAGTGTTCGGGGCTCAGACACAGTCTCAGTGTTTAAGTCTCGGCTGAAAACATATTTGTTTAGTCAAGTCTTTTGTGAATAGTTGTTTCTCAGGTACAGGGGCAGGTCTGGAGGGTTCACAGGCATAGAGTGTTGTGGTGAACTGGGATGTTTGGATGCTGTCGCCCCCCCACTCTCACACGTTCACTCAGGTTTGTCGACGGTGGAGTGGCTGCTGCTTTATGTCCCAGGAGCCCTCATGTCTGTGTTAGCTTCTGGCTCTCCTTTTTAGTTATGCTGTCATAGCTAGTCTTGCTGGAGTCCCTGCTTGCACTCTGCATGCAAAGTATATTGTGCTTAACCGTTAGAGGACAAAGCTTATCTAACATTCTCTTCCTCTCTCTCCATCTCTTTCTCTCTCTCACTCTCGGTCGAGCTACACATGCTACTTCTGAGATGCCAGTGATCCTGACCCCTTCTGCTCCTCTCTTCGGTTGAGTTCGCTCGCTGCTGCTGGGGCCCCATACTGATGACCTGAAGAACTGTTTGGATTGCTGGGGATGGTGCCACCTGGGGGCTGTGGAGATGGTTTGGGGATCACATATGGGGAGCTGTACTGTAATGGCTTGGGACTGCGATTGCTGTAGTGGCTTTGGGGCTGCAGTTGCCACGAGCAGCTTCAGACTCAGGACTCCATCAGTGGACAGTGGATAGATTTTAACCAACTGGACTTCTTGCGGAAACTGTGATGAATTTACTGGTTGCACAATTGCACTACTTGTCCTTATAGCGCACAATAATAGAAGGGATTTATTTATAATCGCACCATCCGTTGCACCCAGATGAGGATGGGTTCCCTTTTGAGTCTGGTTCCTCTCAAGGTTTCTTCCTCATATCATCTCAGGGAGTTTTTCCTCACCACCGTCACCACTGGCTTGCTCATTAGGGATAAATTCACATATTTACAATATATTTTTTGTGAATCCATTTATTTCTGTAAAGCTGCTTTGTGACAATGTCCATTGTTAAAAGTGCTATACAAATAAAATTGAATTGAATTGAACTTGTATGTTCAACGATGGAGCATTGTTACATGAACATGCCTGCATTGCTGCACCATTAGTGCTTGGGCCCGCTAATCGCTGCTTGCAGCTATATTTAATATTGTAACACATTGCCTTAATACACACGTGTTCAATCTAATTAGAGAAACGTTACTGGAATGTCGTAAAACAATGAGTTTACACTCTTACAATACTCACCTATTTGTTAAATAGTAACTAGTATTATAGTTTCAGGGTTTTAAAAGTGTAGCATGCTAGTTCTCTGAATCTACGTTCGAGTTTTCATTTGGTTAAAGTGGAATCCTGGGTAGTTTAACACGGATCAAGTCAGGACAAAACATTATATGAAATTATCCAAAGGCTCATGTATGAACGTAAGATGATAAGTTACTAGCGAAACCTTCTGAGGCGACTGATTTAAAACATTAGCTTAAAACATTAGCGCAGTGAAGTGACAACAAGAGGAAAAACACATCTTTTTTGTGCTTCTTTTTGTCCTTTTATTGGTTTTTCATAACGGTGTCGGAGAAGTTTAGTCTTGCACATTTAATACGGCAAATTAAACGTCTTAAGAAAACTGATGCAGCTAAAGTGCAGTGGGTGCTAATGACAATGCTATTGCTGGATTATGCTAACGCTAAAGCTAACACTAGAGCTAAGTGAAGAAATGGAGCAGAAGGAGCGGAAGTGACACTTCCGCTCGCTTCAGTTATTCTGGTCCACTGTGACTTCCTCTCCTCTTACACTCTGTGTGTGTGTGTGTGTGTGTGTGTGTGTGTGTGTGTGTGTGTGTGTGTGTGTGCACGCTAACTTCCTCTTTCTGCACAACAGCCTGCTGCTAAGAGGAAATATGCGAGCTGTTTGTCTAACACATTGAGCTCTTTGTTTGTTATTTTTTTCAAGCCCACAGATATAAATAAATAAATAAAAAGTTAAGAAATAGATTCATTAATTCTTTAAAAGTTTGTGTGTAGAAACATCCAGAAGCCAGTTATGGAGCATAGCAAAAAGATTTAAAAAAATTTTGTGGATGTTTTGAAAAAATGAAAAATTGTGATGATTATTTCTATTTAAAAAATGATACAATTCATATAAATAAATAATAAATAGACAAATATATAAATAGCCATTTTAACCAGGAGGACTAGTTTATATTAATAAATCTGTGTGTGTGTGTGTGTGTGTGTGTGTGTGTGTGTGTCACAGCGCTGCCAGATGGCTGCACAACACCCACAGGCCAAATTCTTCACAATCACTGCTCAGTAACACACACACACACACACACACACACACACACATGCCTATTGTTTTTACAGCAGTGTTTAAATAAAGGGATTTATGATTAGCCTCTAGCATCAGAATTAGCGACTTAATCACTGTACACACTCCTAATGGTTTATTATGTGCACAATAAATCACAATAGTGATTCTGTGCTGCAGAAATGATTCTGAATAATTAAATGTATCCTTGAAATATTATAAAAGGCGTTCGAAGTGGAAGAGATTCGTGACACTCCATCGCTGTGGTCAGGGAACGTAGGATGAAGTTCACTCTCCGGAAACAGCGTCTCAAATCGTGGACATTCGTACACTCTTTACTAAATACGCTACTTTATTAACGTTGATACGTTACTGTAGTACCTCGACAGTGTAGGGCTCGAATCAAACATTAGCAGTTCCAGCTGTTAGCTCGAGTCAGGACCGTCGTGTCAGTCATTAATCTCAAAACAGGCTTCACCACAAGATGGAGGGAGAAGTAAGAGCTAAGGCCAGCAGAGAGTGTGACATTTACGCCGTTTTTACACTGCACGCTTTCCTTTGAAGTTTATCCCTCGTCACCCTGCACGAGATCCCGATAAACTCTGTGCTGAATTCTTTATGTGTGATAACGTGTTCTCAGTGTTCGATTAAACGACGAAGATCCTCTGACGGTAGACCTGTGTTTAAAGAGAATTACTCTCGCATGAACACAAAGTGAGCTCGAGGTAATAAAGAGACTTTTCACTGTGTTTGTAGCTGTCCAGTGAGTTTCGCAGCTTCCTATTGGTGGCTTTTAGATGAGCGCTGTAGTCGTAGTCGTAGCAACGCTCATACGTTAAGATTTTAATCGCAAATTTCTCGCACTGAAAGAACGTCGTCGTCTGCTATGACGCTAAATCGGCACTAAATACGACCTAAAAATCGTGTTTTTTGTCTGCGACAGCAAAATACATCGGACAGTCAAAGAGTTTGATCAGGAAACAGGAAACAATGACCAAATAAGGAAATCGGAAAACAAAAAAGGGGGACAAACTGCGGTAAACTGCGCCAGGAAACACGTGTCACCTCACTGAGTAAACAAATCCAACAGCATCCGTTATTTTTACTTTAGTTATTAAATACTAATATAAAAATGTTCCTCAGCTGATTCTTATTATTGAATAATCCATTATATAGATAAAAGAATTTTGTATATTCAGGTGTTTGTCTTCAAGATATACAAAATCAAAAGGGTCTTTTTTTTTTGGAAGAGTTTATGCAAAGAACATCAAATTTTATGGGTTTTTTTTTCCATCTTAAAGAAAAATCCTGATTAAATGTTTTCCAAAACAAAATTTATTTGATATGTACATTAGCCTATTAGCAATGAAAAAATGGTAAAATATTTATTATATCTATGATTTCTTTAAAAATAATCTTATACAAAAACATTATATAATAAAACAATATTATGTTAAATCGTGTGTGTTAGATGCAGGCTTGCTATGTGAAGGTTAAATATGTGCTGTCAGCTGTGTGTGTGTGTGTGTGTGTGTGTGTGTGTGTGTGAAGATCTTAATGAAAGTAGTGAATAACTGCAGCAAACAGGAAGTAACAGAAAGAAGCGCTGCACGAGTTATAAATGTGAACATGAGCATGTTGTATATACAGGTCTGTTCTCACCTATAAATGTGCTGACGTCCCACTGGGTGTGTGTGTGTGTGTGTGTGTGTGAGTGTGTGTGTGTGTCCCTTTACCACCACATAACTCCACGCTTAAAACAGGAGAAATTCTCATGGATGTCTGTTTTATGTTAATATTTATGTCGCTCTCACGGGGTGAACTATTGAGTACGAGACACTTAAATGGCAGTCTGTGATCCAAACGTGGCCGAGGGTGCCAATACAAATGTTAATCTTTAGAAAGTCCTCATTCACAGCTCTACATTTTAAATCCTGCTGAAATACGATTTCCCTTTTTTGAGTCAGCAACGATTTATAAAACGTCGCTATTTAACAGAAGCAGAGGTTGCACTGATTGCTCGCCTTAGCAGCGTCGTGCTCGCTGTTCCATTTAGCTACATCGAGTTTTTATTGCACCTAGTGATCAAAAATGAGAAGTGCAACAAGCGCTGATGAATGGAGGCCCACTGCCCCATGCTCGCTATAGGAATATTCTCAGTGGAGGAGGCGGAGCAGATGGGACGGTTAATGACAGGATTGCCAAGGATCCTGTCGTATAGCGAATAATCTGAATTAAATGGGATAAATGTCCGCAAACAAAGGTCATGTGTAAGTGCAGAAAGAGTGTCTATGATGTACAGAACCATTTCTTCTGTCAGGTGTATTGCAGATTGAGAGACCGAAAAGTCGGGTTACGGAGCAGATACTCAGAAATGCGTGCGCACCACGGTGACCTTGTTTCCTCCGATAAAAGATGAGAAAGAGAAGTCGAATCTGTGTCTCTTTTCGAATGCCTGATTTTTTTTTCTTGCACTGGTGTTTTCACATTCAGCTCTTTTTAAATGATTGTGTTAAAAGGGAACTGCGAATGAACTCAGTGCTTTTAGTGCTCACAGTACAACAGGACTCAGTTCTCTTTCTGGACGTTTTTGTTTTTAGCATTGATGAGATTTCAGACCACTTGTTCTTCACACTACAATGCCTTTACCACAGTGTAACTGCTGTGTAACCCTGAATTATGGATCGCGTCATTCAAAATGGCGGCTTCATTGGATTTTCTCGCTTGTGGATTGTTTTGGATCGGTCCGAGTTCAATTCTTATTGCCATGAGTCATGTAGAGAGACATAAAGAATGATCATTCATTAAAATAATGATGATTATTCATTTATTTAATTTGATTATTCAATTGATTAAACGCCAGAAAGCCAGATCCTGAATTAAGCAATAATAATAATAATAATAATAATAATAATAATAATAATTCAAAGCGGTCTTTTTACGTTGCACCTCCTCTGCATTTCTCCTCTTTTCAAGTCAAAGAATACACCAAGAAAATGGAAACATGACCTTCAGCAGAAGATTAACAGGTTTTCTCTTCATGTTTATTTGCATAAACAAAATATTGTGCATTCCAAAGTTTAAATTTTAGATTACAAAATAATCTTAAACATTTAACTTTAAAAAAAAAAAAAAAAACAAATGAAAAAAAAAAAAAAACACTGCATGATTTTCGACATCTGAAAGCAATCAGCCCGGGTGTGGATAGTGAAGTCCCAGGAAGTTGTCAATCAAACTCTCAGCCCCGCCCTGAAGCTGAAGCCCCGCCTCCTCTTCATCTTCTTTATGAACTCCCACGTCCATCATTCTTCGCAGTGGTGTGTTCTTTTTTTTTTTTTTTTTTTAAATTACAAACAAAAAGGAGATACGGGCCACAAGATGGTGGTTTTCTTTCATCCAATCAGAGTGCATCGTAGGGGTTTTTTATTTTTTTTTTGTCTTAGGAAATTAAACAAATTTTTAGAAAACGAAAAGTGAAAAGATGAAGGCAGTGCAGTGCATAGTGGAGTCTTGATAGGAAGTTTCATGACGTGCTCGCCTGCTTTTCCTGTTCGATAGCTGGGGAAAGGAAAATAAAAGACAGTCGGTATATTAATATAAATGTAATATTTTGGTTCTCAAATAATGCACATGCCAGATATATTATATCCTCTGTAGTATAGATTAGATATTACACAGTAAATAAAGTTTAATTATATACTCGCCAGCAAACTCTATAGATAAATAAATACTCAGTATGCGTGCAATCCGAATACATTTTTAAATAGAAATCTTACTCTCTTTTGATGGCAGAGGGTTTTTCTCCTGCGTCTCCGTCTTCTTCAGCTTGCTCTTGTCAAAGCTGGTCACTTCCTCCAGATTGGGTTTGTCTGACATGTTTGTGGCTGATTTCTAAAACCAAAAGTAAAACAAGAACATTAATGGCCTGTTTTTTTTCTTTTCTTTCTTTCTTTCTTTCTTTTTTTTTTTTTTAGCATCAGTATGTACATTTGCAAAATAGACCTGAATAACAATTTTGCTGGTTTATTATTATTTTATTTTGTAATTTTTCTGCTGCTGATTGAAATCCGGAAATAAAAAAAATACATCCTACTTAGACGTCGTGCAACGCACAAAAGGAGACGCTGAAATATGCTTATCGAATAAAGTGCATGCTTATTTTATTTTAAATTTAAGACGACTGCATTGTGACCCCCTCTTGCAGCTGACACCGCCCTATGAGCACCGTCTACACTTTTAATTATTATTATTATTATTATTATTGCCCATATCCATGTTTTATTGACTGTGCCATCCCATAACCTACACCACATCACACTGCATTACACTGAGAGGGATTTGAACAAAGAGAACGCCTCTTCTGCTGCTGCTATGTGCCCTCTGAACAAGTGGCATCGTTAATTACATCATGAATTATAATTATAACACTCTTATAACCTGCTATTATCAGTCAAAGCCCAGCAATGACTGTTTTCAGAACAGTGCCTTATCTTAAGATCATGCATAATAAAAGGTGTAATGTAAAAAAAAAATAAAATTAAAAATTTGGATCATTATTAGGTGTAATACAATACCACTCACTGCTGTAAATGATGTCTAGTAAAGTACTAAAAACAGGATAAAAATATATAAAAATGTACTCACCGTAGCTGAGAGCGCAGGAAACAGATGTGAGTAGAAGGCAAGGTGCTGTAAAGGCAAACGCGCAGCCTCGGCCTTTTATACCCCGTATGCAAATGAGACTGTCGACGTCATGGCGCTTATTTGCATACAGCCAATGAGAACACGGCAAGCCAACGCCCCTGACAACGCGCGCGAGAGCGACATCTGGTGGCCATGCTATGAATAATAATAATAATAATAATAATAATAATAATAATAATAATAATAATAAATCGTACAGATAAAGATGTCATGACTTTAACAGCAAGAATTATTTTTATATGCAATTAAATATTATATGATATATGATGAAATATTAACATTATTCTACAAAAAAAGGAAGGGAATTAAAAAAAAAAAATTCAGACAAACAAAGTGTAATGTAAATGAATTCTGAAATTTTATTAAGTACAAAAGCAACAACGGAACAATTTCTTTTTTTCATTTAAAACATGCCATGTACAACACGTCTCACAGTGAAACAGGAAACACTGACATGTTTCAAGACATGTTTCATGACTGAAGTCTGCGTGTTGCGTTTTGCGCTAACAAGCTGTGGAAGCTCAACCAAATACCACACTAGCAACCAGCTGGGATCATATAGAAACCTCCTAGAAACACCACAGCTACCACCTGGAATACCATAGCAACCCAGCTCCCAATATCCTAGCAGCCCCATAGAATAACACAGTAATCACCTAGCAACACACTAGCAACCACTTGGAATATAACCGCAGCCAAGTAGCAACATGCTAGAAACCCACTGGAATACCATACCAACCACCTAGCAACACCCTAGCAACCACCTGGGATAGTATAGCAAGCACTTTGCAACAAACTAGCAACCACTTAGCAACACCCTAGAAAACCACTTGGGATAGCATATCAACTGCCTAGCAACCACCTGGGATAGTATAGCAACCACCTAGCAACACCCTTGCAACCCCCTTTAATGTCATAGCAACCAACTAGCAACATTCTAGGAGCCACAAAGCAATAACTTAGCAATCTGGGACAGCATAGCAACCAACTGGCAACACCATAGCATCTAACATGCTAGAATACTAATAGAAAAATGTAACTACAGAAATGAGTTATGATGATCTATGAGCACAAATATGACTTTTAATTGGTTTGCACTGCAGTTCAATCTCGTGAAGTTCATTCTTTCTCTCTGGGTCTGTTTTTGATAGTGAAGTATCTGGAGTAGATGTTGCTGTACATGGCCTTGTTCTCGACCCGAATCGCGTTTCTCAGGCACTGCCAGAACCAGGGCTCTGCGGCGGGCGTCCGCGGCCACTCGAGCACGCTGTGGCTGCAGAGTCGCCTCCGCAGGCGCAGGAAATGCGTGTTCTGCAGCACGGGCTCAAGTAGCAGCAGAACGATCACATCCTCGCTTTCATCCAGCAGCCGCTGGTGCGCCAGGTACATGGCCATCTTGAACGAGCCGCTCTTCACGTAGGAATGAGTGAGGACGAAGACCGTCTTGCGACTCTGGCGAATGCTCTGGGTCAGGCTGTCCAGGACGGGGCAGCCGGGCAGCCAGTCACGTTCTTCCAAACAGATTGGAAGGAAGTGATCGCCTTGTTCCTCCAGCTGAACCCGGAGATGGCTCAGGACCCACTCGGAGACCTGCGGGTCTTTGGTGTCATAGGTAACAAAGGCATCGTAGACATTATCTCCAGAGCTCAAGTGCTGGTACCCTTTGAATTTGGCCTTCATGTAGTAGCACACGTACGAAACGTCCCAGTAGAACATGTGCATCAAAGTTGCCACAAAGGTGACGCCCACAACGAGCAGAGTGGTGAAGGAGTAGATCAGGGAGGCGACATGGTCATCAACGCATTCTCTGATGTCAAAGAACACCACCCCTTTGCCCTTAGTCGCATCGGGGACGTTGCATTTCACCAAAGTGACCAGATTGGGGATTTTCACTTCGCTTTCAAAAATCCAAAGGATAAAGTCCATTATGTCACACGTGCAACGATAGGGGTTCTTATGGAGCCACAAAGTGTCCAAATGATTTGTTTCCTTGGATGGGAAGGTGGAACGATTAATGATGCTTAATTTATTATAACTCAGATCGAGCATTTTAAGATTGACAGCGCCGTCGAGAAATCCGTTGGCCAGCTCAGAGATTCTGTTATGGCTCAGGTCAAGATAACGCAAGGACGGGATATTCTGGGTTATGATTCTAGAGACAAACGTGAGACTGTTGTAGCCAAGAATGAGCTCTTCAAGCTGTGTAAAGGTCCTCATCAAAGTCCAGTTGAGACTCGTCAGGGCGTTGTCGTTCAGTCTGAACCTTTTTATTGTCACAGGCAAGTATTTGTAAACTTTTGTAGGGATCTTCTTGATGTTGTTGTACGATATATCAAGATGCGTCAGATTTGTTAAGTTCCAGAAAAGTTTCACGTACGTTTCGTCTTTCCAAAGCCTCCCCAGCTGATTCTGCTGGAACTGGAGCTCAGCGAGCGAGCTGCTGCACATGTGCTTTGTCGTTAGTGTAAAAATGCTGTTGGAACTCATATTTAATACTCTCAGCTTAGGTAAGTTCTTTACGAACTTCAAATTATGGGTCACCCCAGGCACAAGGAAATAATGTTGGTTAAAGCTGAGGTCAAGCACCTCCAACTCCTTTAATTCTTCAAACGCATAATCATAGGCCAAATCAATCTTGTTAAAAGACAAGTCTAAATATTTTAGTTTAGGCAGTGATGTGAATTCGGTTCCATTTAACGCTGATGCGAAGCCATTTCTGGACAGGTTGAGACAGGAAATGCCTTCGTATCCCTCAAATTGCTTTGCGGAAATGAAAAACAGATTATTTTTGCTCAGATCCAACACACGGCCAGCTGTGAAGCACTCTGGTTTGACAAGCCTTCTGATAGGCTGATAAGGGTCTAGTTTCCTTTTAGAACTAGAATCTGTCAGCCCCGGTAGGTTGAAGCGTGGCGGTTTTACGTTATTATCTGGAGCTCTATCTTCAGAGTTAGTGACAGGATAAAGACGGTTTTCTGACAGATACAGCAGTTTTAAATTAACAAATTTATTAAATATATCTGGATCCACATGCACAATAAAATTTACTCCTATATCTAATGTGGACAGATTTTTCAAACCGTAAAGAGGCGCCAATGAGTCGTTTTGGATCTTTTTGAAAACCAAACCTTGAATATGCAGCGTGCGAAGACTGTACAACTTGGCAAAGGTTGGTGCTAGGTGCACAGTTTCTGGATAAGCTTGTAATCCATAATTAAACGAGAGATCGAGTTTTTCCAGAAACCTTAAGTTACTCAAAAACACTCCATCCGTGATTGGACCTGTCAGAAAATTGAAGGAAAGGTAGAGTTCCTGCAGCCGCGAAATGTTCTCGAACCAAGCTTTCTTGATGACAGAAATAGAATTCCCAGCCAGATGCAATAATCTAAGGTTTCTGAGGTGGTTGAAAGCTCGTTCATGAATATCGATAGAACCATTGGCACACGGAATGCAGGGATATGGAGCATTGTGACAGCGTGGACAATTGCCCTGGATTTTAAGGGTTTTGAGATTTGGGAGCCCTGTGAAATCATCTTCTCCAATGAACGATATATTGTTGGAAGCGAGTTCAAGTGTTACTAAGGAGACAGGCAAAGCTCTGGGAACATGTGTAAGGTTATTATACGACAAACTCAGATGTTGTAACTTGTCCAAGCTTGAAAAAGTTCCATTATCAATCTTAAAACCCATAAAACAGCGATTCCAATAATAGCAATTTTTGGATAGATAAAGATGGGTCAGATTTTTTAATTGTGAAAAGTTTCTGGGACTCAGTGAGAAAATGTTGTTCTCATCCAATCTCAGTTCTTTCAGAGACAGTGGAAGCTGTGTAGGTACCTTTGGCAGACCCAATCCATTAAGCATCAAGCTTTTTAGGTTTGTCAAATTTGCAAAAGCCCCCTCAGTGATGTTCACGTTTCGATTGTGGTTCATCCAGTTTAGATTGAGGTTTATTAATTTTCGCCGGCCTTTCAGTGATTCCGCTGTTAGGTTCTTGATTTCATTATCAGATGCATCAAGGCTGGTGGTGTTCTCAAAAATCACAGGCATGTCTCGTAATTGTCGGCCACGGCAGTTAAACTCAACAGTCCCGTTAGGGGAATTATGGACGTCACATGGCTGGGTCCTCAGGAATTTTATATCCAGCTTGCACAATGCCAAGCCGATCAGACACGTGATTATCACCCACCATACTAGCATTAGCCAGTGTTTGCTAGCCTCCTGAGGAATAAAAAGTAGCAGTAAATATTAGAAGTACATATTTTAATCAATCAAATATATATATATGGAGAGAGAGAGGACAAAATTTGCATTTAAGTGTCTAAAATGTAACTGATGATCTTTCAGATAAAGAAAAAAAGCATAAAATTACCCTTGACTTGACACACGTATCATCAAGTGAACATTTATAAAATAAAATACAATTTATAAAAATACAACACGTGTGCATGTCATTCTGTTTAAAAATAACACTGTCATTAAAATTGCAAAGAACAATTCTCTTATGTATAAATCTTGCTTTCTCACCATGTTAGCGATATTCCATGTATAGTTCCTTTAAAAGCTGTCAGCCAAATAAGCGATGTTGAGCAATTCATGTAGAGTTGCCTCCGTGAGAAAAAAGGAAGTTTTCCTCTAACTGCCAACCAGCACTGTATCTCCTGTGGTGTGTGTGAAAACAGGTACTGAGGTTCCTGCCACCTGGAAATCAGCAAACATATGTTTGGTCTCCGGTTTTCCCCACAACCCTAAACCATTTGGCAAATGTTCTGTTCAGACCAGTTTTGTTTGGCCAAATCAATACATGTGTTTTATCATTTGCTGAGCTATACCTCAGAGGCTACGGTTTTATTTTAATACCTTCATGGAGGAAGTGCTGAAGATTCACTTCTTGTTTCTCTAAGTTTTTTTATTAGTCAGTTTTAAGTCAGTATACGTATAAAAAGACATAATAAGGACACCCTTTGCAATGTAATGTTTCACTTTTTAAAATAATAATAATTTTTTTTTTAAAAATTACGAAGACTAGAGGTCTTAATAGGTCAGGGTCATCATAAAATCATTAAAATATATGGCAGGCAGGTAGGAATAAAATAACAACGGCCCAAGCGTTAACAACATGCAGCATGATGTAGCTGAGGTTGAGAAACTGTCAGAGCCAGAATTCATGCATCATGCTGATATTTCTTCATCTGGGGGTTTTCAGTGTTGTCCAGGGGTGTAGCGGATGTATACATGCGATAAATGTGAGTCCCCCTGGATAAAGGTGTCTGCCAAATGCCGTAAATGTATATTTGGAGCATGATACAGATAATATTAGTGCGTTACACCCCAACAACACACTAATGCACACAATACTGTTTATCTGTGCTGTCTGTATTGTAGCAAATTACGATTATTTAACATGACCTGAAACAAGTTTAAAATACCAGGTTTTATTTTTCATCCAAGACAAAAAAAAATGACTAATTAATACACGTGTTGAAGCACAAAACAAAACAAACCAGACAATGTAATTTAAACTATGTTTGTATCACAGCAGTGTTGAATTCTGGTCAGAAGGCGTTGATCAGCAGCTCAGTAGTGCAGCTAAAAATCGCAGGTTTATATTAATGTGTTTCTCATTGTTTCTATAGTAACAGCTCATACATAGGAACATGTTGACATAAAGAGATTTAAAAAACTGCGTACTTGTTGATTCCATAACAATAAAAGTAACTACAATTTGAAAAAAAAAATCATGACGTGTTATTCTTTAATTCTTTAATACATAAAAATGTTTTTTTTTTTTCCTTTTTATAAAAAAAAAAAACACTTTGGTATAAGAGAAATAAAACACTTCGGGACATGTTTGTATAGGAAAATAATCAACTTCGAGGTGGTAACAGCAATTGAAAAACATTTGGAGACCATTTAAAAAATATATGTAAAAATCCCATCATGACTGTTACAGGGTTTCCTGGAAGAGCTTGTTGTAGTGCTGCTGGCTTTCAGTGGCCATGACGCTCCGGAGACAAAACCAGAAATACTGTTGCGCTTGAGGATTCCTTGGCCATTCCAGCACGGATCTTTTGTACAGCCTCTTCCTGAGCCTCAGGTACTTGGAGTGACTGGATGAAAATCTCTCCAGGAAAATCAGAATGATGACGTCGTCCTTCTCATCCATGAGCCGCTGGTGTGCCAGGTAGAACGCGGTCTTGAAGTGGCCACTCCGGATAAAGTGAGTGGTCAGGATGAATATGGTGCGCTTGCTAAGCTGAATGCTTTGAGAAAGGTTCTCAATGAGGGGACAACCCGGAACCCAGTCACGATCTTCCAAGCAAAGGTGGAGCCGTGGTTCACCACGGTCTTCCAGCTGAACACGGAGCTCCTGCACCACCCAGTCGCTCACCGCTGTGTCAGTCTTATCGTAGACTACAAAGGCGTCGTATGCCGTGCTTTCCGAGAGAAGGCGACGGTAGCCCTTGATTTTGGCGAGGCAGAAGTGGTAGATGTACCACACATCCCAGAGAAAGAGATGGCTGGAGACGGACAGAGTGAGGACACTCATGATCACAGAAGTGGTCAGGATACTGAGAATTATGGACAGAGAGTTATGCTGGCAGGCTTGGAGGTTGAGAGAAATCACACTCTGGCCTCGCTGCGTGCCAGGGGAAGCACAGGTGACGTCGGTGGCTAGTCGGGGAATGTTCACAGACGTGCGATTGATCCATCGGACGAACCACGTGGCGTTGCACGAGCACACAAACCGGTTGTTGTTTAAGAACAGAACCTCTAGCTTGTCTATGACGTTTTCAGGGAAGCTTGACTCTTCAATGTACTTGATTTGATTATAACTCAGATCCAGCTTTTTCAGGCTAAATGCATCTTGGAGGAACTCTCGGCTCAGCCTCAAGATTTGATTCTTGCGCAAAACCAGCGTCGCAATAGATTTCGAACAGTTGGAAAGCTTTGGAGGCACGCTTGTTAAGTGGTTACCACTAAGGTCTAAGAGCTCCAGGTTTGGAAGAAACCTAAGACCGTCCCAGTAGAACGATTTGAAAATGTTGTTGGTAATGTGGAATTCTGTGAGTGTTTCCGGAAGGCTTTGAAAAACCTGCTTGGGAATGAAGTTAAGGTTGTTGTGAGAGATGTCGAGGGATTTTAAGACCATTAATTTTCTAAAATAGTTGTGATATCTTGTATCACCATCTCTCCATAACAGATCAAGGCGGTTGCCTTTAAATTCCAAATATTCCAGAGATAAACTCTGCATCTCCGTGTTGGTGGATGTGGATATTTGATTGTGGTTCATTATTAATTTGGTCAGTTTGTGGAGATTTTTGGTAAAATTTAGCATGTGAGTCAAGCCCTCTGCTTCAAAGTAATAGTTGTTGTGACTGATGTCCAGCACGACTAAATTGCTCAGTTCCTTGAATGCTGAGGAGAACATCAAATCAAGACGATTGTGGGAGAAGTCGAGGTATTTCAGATTTTTAAGATAAATAAATTCAGTACCATTTAAAGCTTGGCTCATGGCATTTCCTGATAGATTGAGACACCGGAGCTCACTGAGATTCAAGAATCTTGAATGTAAAAAAAAAATGTTGTTTCTGCTGAGATCCAGTGTTTTTCCAAAGGAGCTACACTGTGTGTTGAAAGGACTCAGAGTTCCAAGTTCTTTATCTTTACTTTTGCAGCTTCGTGCATATTCATCGTATCTGAAATAGTGAATCTCTCTCACTTCTCCACTGCGGTACTGAGCGCCTCGTGACATTGGGGAAGTGTCGTCCTGCTTGGGAAAGCCACGTGCCATTGCCAGTGCAGCTGCATGCTCAGCCTCTGAAGGTGATGAGATTTTGTTGTCCGATAAATTGATGATGTGGAAATTTTTCAGCCCTTTGAGTATGCTTAGGTTAGTTAACTTGATGAAGTTTGTCCCGAGGTCAATCATTTCGAGATTCTCCAAAAAAGTCAGAGGCTGAATATCTTCTTGTTTGAGTTCTTGGAACACAAAGCCTCTGATTCTCAGGATCCTGAGAGACTTCAGAGAGGAGAAAGACTGAGACAGGTTTAGTGATGAAGGATACCTCTGGAGCTCATAATTAAAAGAGAGATCTAGTTCTTCTAGGAAAGGCAGTGAATGAGGAAAGGAAGTGTGTGTTATGTCTTTTGCTAAAAAGTTGCTCGAGAGGTCTAACTCTCGAAGTTCTTTGCAGCCTTGAAACCACTGTGATTGCACGGTAGTGAGAGAGTTGCTGTGAAGCCGCAGAATTTTAAGTTTGGTCAAATTGAGGAAGGAGTGTTCATGAATCTGAAGAGGAGCGCCGTTAGCACAAGGAACGCATGGGAAAGGCGCGTTATAACAGCGGGGACAGTTTCCACTCAAATCCAGGATCTCTAACTCGGTCAAGTTGTGAAAATCCTCCGCTGCTACCTTCTGTATGTTATTGTTGTATAAGTAGAGCTCCCTGAGACTCGACGGTAGTTTGTGAGGCACATAAGACAAATTGTTTGACTTAAGCGACAGCAGAGTCAATTTGTCAAGCTGCAAAAAAGCGTCCTCCTCAACATAATAAGATCTATTGCATGGGTTTCGGAAGTAACAGTTCTGGCCAAGGTACAGGATCTCGATGTTGGTAAGCTCCGTGAGATTTACCTTCAGAACTGAAGAAATGCTGTTGACCTCAAGGCTGAGGAGCACGACGTTCGGAGGAAGTCCTTTAGGGATGCTGGAGAGCTGATTTCCGTCCAGGTAAAGTGACTTGAGAGTCTTAAGTTGCAAGAAACTTCCATTATCGATCTGCAAACTTTTTGTGCACACGTGGTCTTTCGGGCCGATCTTGATGGGCACGCAGTTGCAGCGCATGTCGATCTCGGTGATGTTGTTCAGGCCGAGGAAAGAGGTGTCGTTGATGTGAGGAATGTGGTTGATGGTAAGCGTCAGGTTGGTGGTATTGGATGGAATTCCTGGAGGAATCGACGTTAATCCTCTGCTGGTGCAGTCCACTTTCACTTCACTGTCATTGCTAAGCCTTGACACGTCACACTGCAGACTTTTGGGGTACCAGTCGGTTTCCGAGCAAGCAGATGGACAGAAAAGGAGAAGGATGGCTATTTTAAGTAAGATCCTTCTTGCCATCTACGAGGAACAATATGTGTATTAATGCTTGCGCAATAACAAGTTGTGAAAATGAACCAACATCCTCCACAGAAATTAATACAACTGGAACATACAGTAAATTAGGAAACTTTAAATGTACTAATTTGAAAATTAAACTTACTGACAGATTTGAAAAAATATACATATGTATAAATATAAATATGAATACGATAAGGATAATAAGAATTAAGAACTCACCTTTTCATTGGGTTCTGGCATCAGCGTCTGCCGATTCCTCTACCTTTTTCAAACTCTGCTGCTTGACTCTGGAGACGAATTTCTGAACACATGTTACACATTTGTTTTGTTTTTTTCTTTGACCATGAAAACACAAAAACCATAAAGGCAAGTGAGAGTGGTTATATTTAACTTGGGTAACTTCCTCATTATTGAACTACCTACATGCAAGTTCAACCCTGATACGAAAAAAAAAACAAACACAAATATAACTGTCTGGTATGAAAGACAAGACGGACATGAAATAGAAATAATATTGCAAATAATAATTCATGAATTATTCTGAGTTTGTTTATAAAATCTGAAATCAGTTCCACATTTAACAGACACATTTCGTTTAATTGAAATTTTAAGAATAAATTCTGGCAAATTTACAAAAAAAGAGAGTAGTCATTTGCACAATTTCCGCATAAATGAAAGCAAAACCACACGAAACGGGAAATTCTTCTTCAGCATTTCCCTAGAGTCATTGGGGACTCTCTTTTTGACGCTTCACACCCCTTTTAGTGCTAAGCACACACTGATGTTTAACTGTATTCACTAAAAAAAATGTATTAATAAAAACCAAAGCCGACTTGTTGAGTGTGACCTCAAATAACGACAGCAGATGATAATAACTCGAAATATTTAATACGCTTGATAATGCAAATAAACCACATCTGACTTATGTAAGGTATTCAGAAATATGCAAAAGGTGTTTTTTTTTTCATTCTACGACTGAAGCATTTGTACATAATCAACCAAGCAAATAAGCTGCAAGTGTGCTGTTTCTGAACATTCAGAACACGTCATATTTTTAATATCATCACTGGAACATAGGCATAACCCAAGGTTTAAGAATTATAGATTTTCTGTTTTAAAAATTCTATGTATTATATAATTTATTTTCTTTACAGATTACATAAAATATACACAAGGCATGGATTTATCAAAGCACGCTGGCCAAATTAAATGGATTTCACCGAGCACCACATGATGATGTCAGTGATGGTCACGGGTCAAATTATGGCTTTGAAGGAGCTGAAAGTCAGCGGGATCCTTTTCTCTTTTTTTTTCCCAGGATGAGATCAAAATGGCTGCAAATCCCACGTGGAAATGTCAAATGTGTCGAAAAAGGAGCTGCTTTGGTCGTCAGTCTGGGATGTGGGGGGGGACTTCATCATTTTCAGGTTTCTTGTGCTGAAAGTTTTCCTTTCCTGACTGACTTCATTACTTCAGAACTGCGCAGTAGTAACTTTTTAGTCAGAAACAAGTGCTAATTAGTATCAGATACTGGAAATCACACAGAAGCCCACGTTTCCTGTGAGTTGGAGAGATTGTTTCCCTTTCTGAATCCCAGCTTTTATAAAAGAATTCTTTGGTCGTGAGTTGAGTTTGGCAGTCGTAGAATGTGACGCGTTCACCGACAGTCACTGCGACCAGTGACAGCCGAAGACAAAGTTCTTGCAGTGTCAGAATTTCACCTGCCAATTTCCACCCACCAGCCAGCTCTCTCCTATCGTCCAGGGAGAGTGAAGGCTAACACGTGCTCGCTCTGGGACACGTGAAGCCAGCCAGCTGCATCTTTTTGAACTGCTGCATCACAGGGTAGCACAAGACACTCGGAGGAAAGCGCTATCCGCCCTCTTCCACATACATGAACTTACAGATTCCCATGATTATCTAGCTGTCTCTGTGGAGAGAGGAGAGAGATTCGGAGCAGCTGTCACACTCTGAGATTTTTATAAAAACTTTCTCACAACTTTGGTTGTCTTTGGTCGCAGTGGCACTTTGGTCGCAGTGGCTGTTGGTGATATTACGCGCTCTAAGACCTCAACTCACGACCAAAGAATTCTTTTACGATTGTTTGTGGAATGAAAATTGTACAGTGTAAAGCCAGCCAGCAAGTTATAGCATGTCATGACCTGATCAACTTCATCTCCATTTCTTACTACAAAATACCAGTACAGCTTTCAGAAAGGGACGGGCAGGTTCGTAATAATTGTCAGTGGGTACGTCGTGTGAGCTGGAGAGACTTTCTAAATCATGCCTGATTATTCACCATGTTTCTACCAGGTAAATCGTGGCATGACTTGACCTGACTAATTTCATCTTCCATCACAAAAACGCAAATAACCAGCTGGGGTTTTCTTAAACGAGAGCTGTCCGGAATTGCACACACTTTTGGTTCTTTTAAAGTTCCAACAAAGCTCCCTGAGCCAAAATAGTTTCCATGAAAAAAAACTGTTGCCAATGCTTTCCATGGAAGTTGAAGGGAAATTCCATCTCTGCCTTCCTGAGGCAACCAGAGAGTCAGTCCAAGAAGGGGAAGATCTCTACAGACCTCTGGTTTTGGCACGTAAGAGTCTGTGCCATGCATGAATGGCCAGGACTGGTGTAGATGAGGTGCACTTAAATGAAAAGCCTTACGTTTCAGCGCCATCGTCAGCACGCTACACTGTGGTAGGAGAAAAAAGGGAGAGAGGAAATGTGTTAGGAAGAGATGACATCTAGTTCCATTTTACTCTTTAAACAGAGAGAAAATGAGAAACGCAGATGGATGTCATCTAGAATTAAATGCACTTAAAAGAACTTTATAATTAATAAATGTATAAAACAGTATGAACAAAATTTGAATATGAACAATATTAATTTTTTTCATTGTTGACAGCGACTGGCATTTCACCTCAAATTAGCACGGATGCTATTAGCATTTGCCTTTCTGTTTCTACTTTATCATCAATTTATTTAAAAATAACATCTGACATAAATATCAAGCAAGTGAACTATAAATAAATAAATAAATAAATAAATAAATAAAGTATTTGTACTTCTTTTCTCCACATAATCTAACCCTAATAAACAAATCTTAAAATATGTTGTTATTTAACAACTAAGCTTTCTGTAAGGAGATGTTTATTCAACATTTATAGAAGGAATCTCCAAAGTCGCTTTGTAACAGTCAAAGGTGAAACTCTTCTTCTTTCCACCACATGAAAGTCTTCAGGTGGGAGGGGTTTTGCCTTATTAACTTCAAGAAAGAGAAAAAAGAGACCGGTAATATCGCAGCTTCATGCTAATTCGTTGATTCTTAGCTCATGTACATCAGGATGCTATTTTCAGCTACAGTATTTGCTCACTTGTACTTGATATATGTAAATACTTTATTGGCTTCTTTGTACTTATAGTTATACAGCATCCTCCACAAATATTGGAACAGGAGGGCCAATTCTTTTGTTTGTGCTATAAATGAAGACATTTGGGTTTGGAGATCAAAAGATAAATATGAGGTGATAGATCAGAATTTCAGCGTTCATTTCCTGATATTTTACATCTAGATGTGTTAAACAACTTGGAACACGGCACCTTTTGTTTGAACCGACCCATTTTTCAAGTGATCAAAAATATTGGAACATGTGACTGACAGGTGTTTTCTATTGCCCAGGTGAGCCCTGTTAGATTGATCATTTAAACAATTAATAACTTTGAATGCCTACTCTTGCTTTGAGCTATGGGTTTCACCTATGAATGCTGCACTTGTTAAAAAGGATAAACCAACAAGAAGACCAGAGAGCTGTCTATGGGAGAAAAGCAAGCCATTTTGAAACTGAGAAAAGAAGGAAATTGGTCAGAGCAATTGCACAAGTTTTGGGCATTGCCAGTATAACATATTGGAATGTCCTGAAAAAGAAAGAAGCCACTGGTGTGCTAACAACCAGTACGCAGTAAAAATCAGAAGGCCAGACTGGAATTCACAAAGAAATATAGAGATAAGTCACAAAAGTTCTGGAACCAAGATTAACCTCTACCAAAGTGATGGAAAGGCCAAAGTGTGGAGAAAGAAAGGATCTTCTCATGAGCCAAAGCATACGAGCCTCTCAGTCAAGCATGGTGGAGGTAGTGTCATGGCCGAAAAGTGTTCACCCTTTCATCCGGCGATCGCGACTTTGAATCCCCATGATGCCAAAGCACTTTTAAAAATCACAGTTAGTAATCTTTTGTTTATTATTTTGTGGTTACTTGCCCTGAGCAAGATACTTTTCTAGACTTTTCAATACATTTTGCATTAAAATGACAAAATCTGGTGTCTGGTCTAATATTAATCCTCGCTTCCGACTGTCACAATATGCATGATGTTAATGTTGCTTACAGATGAACAAAAAAGATTGTAACAGTTCATATTATACTTGATTTTATATACTTGTGCTGCCATCACTGTACTTGGACAGGCTGCCCGAGTGTGATCTATATATTGCAAACAGTCCAAAATACATACGCCATATACAGTATAGAAATTTACAAAGCAATACAGGAAGACAAGTTAGTTTTAAGAAATGGAGCCAAGATTCTATAGAAAATACCTGTAGTTTCTCTAATCTTGGCCATCCTTTGGCATCCTTCGCGTCCCAAGCTGGACTCTGTGCCAGGCGTGGCGTGGTGCTTTCGTAAAAATGCGGCATCTAAAGTCTGATGGACGAGTTTGCGATGCGGACTTTGACTGTAGCCTTTTTCTTCTGCATCTGGGTATCCGAGGCCTTTCAAAGAAGATTCATTGATCAGGTGGATGTTCTCGGCAGTGCAGAGTGGTGAATCCATGGGCGTCACGCAGCTGCTGCTTCCTGTACTGCATCCCGCATCGATGGATGAGCACTGCGAGCTCTGCAGGGAATGAATTCCTTCGCTCTGGAGTGAGGACATCCTCTTCGGCAAGTGGTAATCGTACAACCGCGCCACTTCCTTCTCAGATGACAGTACCTTACTTTGCTGTTCGTGTGTGGCTTGCTCGATTAAGTAAGCTTCTTCTGCAGCTGAGCGAGTGTTCAGGTCCATCAGAGATCCTCTGAGACTACCTGGAGCTATGGTGTTAGAGCTGCCACACTTTAGTGTCTTAGAGTAAATGTGCTCCTCTGCTTTACAGTTCGGGATCTGTTGTGATCGTACATTCTTGTCCTGAAATGGAAACGGCATCCTTTGAAGGTCAAACCCTGTGTGAAGAGGCTCTCTTGAATTGACACTGTTGTATCTCCCAACAACGTCCTCTACATTAGAGCCAACTGTCTTTATTTGCGATGATTCATTTTTGCTAGCAATTCCCAATCTGCAGTCTCCCTCATCGACTTTTCCTTGTCTCTTGCCCATCATGGCATCCATGTGCATTTTGTTGAAGTAATCAGACAGCGATTTGGTCTCCATTGTTTCAGGCTCCATCTCCAAGTGTTCTGAATGGAGGGCCTGACATGAAGCTACAGCTGTGGACTTCAGGTCTTCCTCCTGGTTTCTAGACATGGCCCTCAAACGAAACTCTGTTTTCTCTGCGTCCAGTGTCTGATACCCTTCAGCAGTGGCCACAAACATTTTCAGTGGATTGTCTGAGAGTTTCTGAGCTGCTGCTAGCTCTGAGCTCTCCGTCATTTCGGAGGAATTAGTCTCGTTTCCAGAATCTGAAGCGGACTCAGGACTATAGGATCGAGATATTTCTACACCTGCGTGTCACAGAAAGACAAATGTTTTAGCCAACATTTGACATTTTAATGGTATGATAATCTAAAAACATCACGGTTTCACGGCATCACTTATCATTAAGTGACAATTTAAAAACATTCAAGCATGTGGAAAAACATGCATTTATAATATAACACTGGTAAATTGTCTTAATAATAATTTATAGTATGTTTATTTATCCCATATTTTCCAAATTTTGTGCATTTTTTGTGGGTGGAGTATCTCAAGGCCAAATTTCTAATCTTATTTTACACCCCTGTCTATGTTCGTGACACAAAATATGGCTGTAGTATAACATGTACTAGCAGTGTGACATAAAACATTTGGTTTGTTTGACCTTAGTCGAAGATAGCTAGCAAATGTCTTATGAGAAAAAAACAATACCTACCTTCATATTTATCTAAGACATACACACTTTTAGTAAAACAGAGAATAAAAGATATTTAAATAAAGTCGAAAGATTATCATTAGATTCAACACTGTGACTGACCGTGAAACCGTGACATCATAACAAGTCTTCATACCATATGAGTCATTCTGCACATATTTTAAATCTTTTATTTGTACAAAAAGAAATGACAAAGACAATGAAACCAACAAATGTGTTTACAACGTTAACAATGGAACAAAAACAAATGATTCAGGAAAAAGAAAGCAACATCTCAAAAGAAAACAATGAGATCACTTATATGTATGAAGAAAATAAATATATGAAACAATATGGAAATATAGGTGGGGACTGGAGTGTATGTTTTAAAAACAAAAATCAATGGCTGGAAGACTTCATCAATGAATGAACGTTACGATAGAGTAAGAACCTGAATTATTGTCCAATTGTGGGTGGGACTGATCTTCGGAGGCTGCCAAAGCTTCTAGCGCTTGCAAAGTGGAAACGACAGCATCATCCAACACTTCTTCTGTCCCTCTGTCCACGTTCATCGGCACAGAGTCAATCAGCGACACCGGGATGTCCAAGTTTCTTTTCTCCCTCGCTGGTTCTCCTTGGTGCTCATCTTCATCTGAGCTGTCCCTGAATCCGGGAGGTGGAGCAGCTATGGCCAAGTTTAGCGACTGCAAAAGCACATCGTTGTCTTCTACATCGTTTCCCTCTGGTGGCGGTGGAAGAGAAGTCAGGTCGATGATATCGTCGCTAGATTCCGACAGGGAAAGCAGTGACAGAGCTCTTTCTCGAGAATCCGCCATCGCCATCACTGACATATCATCCTCACAACTAATGTCGTCTTCGTCCTCGGCATCATCGGTGGTTTCGGCGTAGCAGATATCATGCAGGAGCGGCTCCTCGATTCCCTCAGTGGTACCAAAGATTTTACCATCGCCGTAGACCATGTGATTCCCATACTGGAAGCCATCCATATCCAAACAAGAATCCAAGGGTTTATAGTCATCCTGATGCAGATAAAGTGGCCGTTGATCATCTAAAACCTCTGGAATGTCCTCCATCAACCTTTGGTAACCCAAATGCTGGGGATTCACGCTATCCAGCGGAGCGTCTCCGAATATAAAAGACACCTTGGCGCTCTTGGGTGAATCGTCAGACTTGAAAAAGGGCTGCGTGTGGGCATGGGTTTGCATACAGGTGCCCCTGCTTGCCCGATGCGCTTGGTGGAGCTCAGTGATATACATGGGGGCGGAGTCTGGGTCAGAGAGCCTACCGCTGTGGTCCTCGCACCCAGTACAGGCACCATAGTTCCACTCAATCGCTTGAAAATGGTGCTTTTCCCGGGAATCATGGCCTAACAAAAGAGAGGTGGGGACAGCAGTCAAATCCAGAAAAAACAGCAACAAATAGTAAAGCATGTTTCAAGTTTTTAAACACCCCCCATGAATACATGCATCCGTATCCATGAGTTCACCCTTACCAGATGTGCTGTTGGCCATGTTAAAGATGGAGCGCCGTGAATCCACCAGCAGTCTGTAGTAACCCGCAGTAAGGCATGCCAGATTCATTGCATCACTGGACTCCATTATTAGCGTGATGGGCTGAGAAAACAACGACATCTAAATGTAGTTCGAAAGCAGAATAAATTAACAACACCAGCAGGAATATTTGGCAAAAAAAAACATGAATCCATCACACACACAACAGCACATGGAGCACCACCTTGATATTCATCTTCTTATGCTTCCATTTCTAATGTCAGTGCACCAGACAATTGCACTAATCTCCCCTTGCTAACACAAATAAAAACATCATATATTCATGCAACTCCAGTCCAGCATGTGGAACTCCACCATTACTTTCATCTTGTCCATCCATCCATCCATCCATCCATCCAAACATCCTCACTGATCAATCATTCCATCCACCCCATCTATTTATATCTTACCCCATCTATCTAGCTAAACACCCCCATTCATTCCACCACAAGTCCAGATATCACAAGCCCATCTCTTAATTCATTCATCTACCATACCTTCACGTCCATCAGATGAAGCTCCTACCTCTTCTTCTCAGTGAACAGATTATCAAATCTTCACAGCACATGACTCTCAGAACCTTATCAAAACATCCCAATCTATCCATCTTTCCTACTGTACTCTGTGCTATCCATCCATCTGAGTTTTTGAAAAGAACGCGATGGGATCTGGACACATCTCAAAAACTTATCAAAAACGTGTGCACTGTTCAGGAGCAAACACTTCGTGCATCGTACAAACTTGGCAGAGGATCTTGGTTTACCCGCTGCAGAGAGCTCCAGGGACAACATACGGAGGAGAATATGAGATATATCTGGGGACATAAAGCAGCAGACCGTAATACGCATTAAGCCAAGTGACTATCATGCACTCCAAACAGACGACTCAACAGGTGTATCTGATCACGCTATCCTGATTCTGAGACACTTATCAAAATGAACCGTCAGGTTTCCCATTGAGTTGCACAGGCTATGATTTCAGCTCTGTTCTTGTCAGATCTCACTGTTATGTTTATGCATTTATTAGTTAATGGATTAATTTATCCATCCATCCATCCATCCAAACACCTTTGCATCATCAATCCATCCATCTATCTATCCAAACACCCCCCCCATCCATCCATCCATCACCACTTCACACCCATTACATGACCCTCATGACCTTATCAAAACATCCCAATCCATCCACCCATTCTTCCTACTGTACTAGTCATCCATCCATCCATCAATCCATCCAAACACATCCCCATCCATCCATCCAAACATCTCCCAATCTATCCATCCATCCATCCATCCTTTTCACCTTCACATCGAGCACGTGGAGCTCTACTCTGACGTTCCTCTCGTCCTCTGTGTACATCTCGATGCGGTTAACGTGGCTGAAGTCGGCCAGCAGGGCCACCATGTTGGTTTTGGTGTTGATGACGTGGCTAATTCCATGTCGTGGCCCAACTAGAAGTGTCACCTCTGTGTGTTTCTCTGCTTGCTAATGGCATGACATAAGCACGCATACACACACACACACACACACACACACACACACACACACACACACACACAGTTTGTAGTTGTATTCCTATTGTGCCTTCTTCACAGCACTGATTTAAATATCTCAGAGTGCTAAACAATAGATGTCTCAATTATAAGTAATATATTATTAAATAATAATGCTCAAATGAGTATAAGACAGTTCTTTACATTTAAACCTAAGAAAGTACTGTTTGTAGTGAATACATTCTTTTGTGTATTTTTATCTTTTATGCACACACACACACACACACACACACACACACACACACACACACACACACACACACACTGTGTTACGAAAGAAAAAACATACTCACCAGCAGCGTGGACTTAAACACTCTTCCTCCATACAGTCTCAGATCAGTGAGATACTTCAGGTAGTGAACTTTGGCCTGCAGCGCCGTCAACTGCAATCAATCAATCAATCAATCAACCAATCAATCAACCAATCAATTAACCAATCAATCAACCAATCAATTAACCAATCAATCAACCAATCAATCAATCAACCAATCTATTCAATATACACATATACACATGCAATAAAAAGAGTCTATTACTCAAAATGTATTGTCTAATTTATGGTTAAACACCTTAAATGACATTTTTGTACAAAACTGGTCCACTTTAGGTGAAATGATGTTTAGGTGAAATAATATTAAAAGTGCACATAAATAGAGATTTTCAGCAGGTTGCTAAGGTTAGGGTCAATATAAAAACATTTAAACTGGAATTTTAATTCAATTGGAAACAATTCATTTAGGTCAACAAATGTTTACCTACAATAAAAAATATTATTATTTAATTATATTATCATTACTTACTTACTTCTGAGTTATCAGTAGGAGTCAGTATACAGTATATTTATTTATATTTGCTTTTACAGAGCAAGTGTGCATGCTTACCTTTTTCCCAGGAGGCACCAGGTTCTGATTCGTTTTCAGAATGTGTGCGATGGCCTTCTTGATGTTTTTCTCTTTCATGCTGGACAAAACCGCGGGAGGAAGAAACAGAGCCAGCCCCCACTCTTTCCTGCAGACAAAGAGAGAAACGTGTTTCTGTCTGCATCCCGTAGACAGCTGTGTGTGTAGGTGTACATTCAGATACATTTAATTAGATCTATGGCCCAAGCACTTTTAACTGACCCTTTAAAAACAATAATTAAGACATTAAAACATTAATATTGAGTAAGAGGAGTCAGAAATTTGTGTTCACCAGCTGTTGCAAGTTACCTTGCAAAGCCTAGATACACACAATACAGAATGTCACGTGCCATCTCAGATATGTCATACATACAACAGAGATTTAGTTATCTAGCTAAAAGGTTGCTAACTATCTTGCTAGTATACAACTCTGAGCTTCACAAGGTAATGTGAGAAGTGAGGAATTCTAGCTCACTATCCAGATATCCAGATATCCAGCTATCCAGATATCCAGATATCCAGCTAGCTCACTACCACTGGGCTCAAAGCTGCATCAAAGGGAGTGAGAGAGAGCCCTTGTCCCCTGCAAGTAGAGCTTGTGTTTTAGCTTGCTAACATTAGCTAACATTAGGTGCCTAACTGTGCTGAGCTCTAATTCTACATTGATTGCATACAGGATGTTCTCATAATGCTTCTGGAATACTGAAGAGACAAGAAGATCAGCAACAGATAATTATATCTCTGGAGTAGTTCATATTATGGCCACACGCCAAACAGGATACTAACAGACCACATCATATAATGGTACACTTGCAGTGTCACCACTCTTTAGGCATACTGGGCCATATTTATAGTTAACAAAACTTGCATCAATATTTATGTAGGAAAAGTTACTCATATGCAGAGGCAGGTTGTGGAGCTGCTTAAGTTAATTTTCTTATAATATCTCCAAAGGCTCCACAGGGTTTTGCAATTACTCATTGAGAGTACTGGCAGGATCCCTTAATGTGGTAGAATTGGCACAAGGAATGTCAGTGTACAACAATCAACTGCAAGGGTTTACACCAGGAGATGAAGTACTTGTTTACTAAATTATTCTCCAAGTGCTGAGGACTGTTTGAGATCACATGGCAAGATGCAAATGTCAAAGAAGGTCTTGTGAGGTGAGACAAACAGGTGATGCAGTGGACTGGATCAGTCCCCTGATAGTTGTCCCCAAGGAGGAAGGGGTGGCTCGGTTCTGTGTGGACTAAAGAAAAGGTCACTATGTCTAAATATGCCAAACACTGAATAACTGCTCAAGCAACTGGGCAAACACTGGAGTTGACTGGAGTTTACTGGCAGATTCCCCTGACTGCTGTGACCTTTTGATTTGTTCAGGGCTTCTCTCATGTTTCACTGACAAACCCTTGTGGCACGTACGCCAGTGCCTGCCTCACCACATGCAGCACCTGTCATGGAAATGGGCAGAGCTCACAGCAAACCCTGGAATTGTGCAACTGGATGGGTTGAAGTACACTATCTTGGCTTCTACATGGTTCAAGGGCAAGTGCAACCCAAAATTGACAAGACTACAGTAAATAAAAGCTGCAGAAAAGATTCCCTGTGGCTGGCGGGCTGTTATTAAAGGTTTGTGCCTAACTATACGATTACCATCACCCCCTGACCCATTCTCTGGGGGGCAAGTTCTAGTGCATTTTCTTGATTTGTCTATTCTTTATTCTGTAGACCATCATGGTGGAACACAGCCTGAGGGTTGTTTTTGCATGTGCTGTACCTACAGTCAGAAGCTGTTTGCGTACAGAAACACTGAAATGGAGTGTTTGATAATATAGTGGAGGGTGGGGAGTGGTGGTGTTTCTACCTTCTAATACCTACTGGGTCACCCCTTCACCTTTTGTTCACATACTGCTCCTGTGGCTCCACCACATAAAATATGCCAACAGGGGTGTCACCTATTGGTATCTGGCACCACAAATTCCCTTTCCAATTCGAGCTGGTTCTCAGGCCAGGCACACAGTGGGCTGTGAGATCAGTAGCTAGTGATAGGTAGGATTTTGTTTCACCACTTCAGGGTCTTTAAATAGCTTGCAGCTGATTTCAATGGGTGTGTCATCATCAATTATAAGGTACTGGTGTCTGTGTCTTATTTCATTATATCAATCACACTTGGAACTGACTTCAACTTATGGATGGATGGACATTTACAATGGATATTGCAGAAAGGGACAGATAAATATGCAAACGTGAGTTTAGAATCACTCACTCGATGTATTTGAGGGAGACTTTCTGAGTTTGTTTGGTGCTGATTGTGAGGATGTACATCTGAAGAGCGGCGAGACGAAGCGCTGTGTCATATTTTAGCTCTGAACCAAAACGCTCCTGAACAACATCCTTACAGCTCTGAAAGAGACAGAGAGAAAGAGAAAGAGAGACAAAAGGGAATTTTAGTTTAACAACCTCTTAGACCCCTGCCTCCACCTCCATCCTCCCAGACTCCTGCTCCACCTCCGACCTCCCAGACCCATGCTCCACCTCCAACCTCTCAGATCCCTGTACCAACCTCCCAGACCCATGCTCCACATCCAACCTCCCAGACCCATGCTCCACATCCAACCTCCCAGACCCCTGCTCCACCTCCAACCTCTTAGAACCCTGTACCAACCTCCCAGACCCCTGCTCCACCTCCAGCCTCCCAGATCCCTGCTCCACCTCTGACCTCTTAGACACCTGCACCAACCTCCCAGATTTCCTCTCTGCCTCCAACATTCCAGACCCCTGTACCAAACTCCCAGACCCCTGTACCAAATTTATCAGCTCTCTGCTCCACCTTCAACCTCGTCCACCTCCCCAACCATCCAGACCCCTGCTCCAACTACAATCTAACAGACCTCTGCTCCGCCACCAACCTCCTCCCAGACTCCTGTGCCACCTCTAATCCCCCAGAGCCTTGCTCCGCCTCTGACCTCCTTTTGTAGTTTGTAGCTCCTCAAACCAAGTTTATTTATTGTTTGCCAAATTATTTACCTCTTAGTTTGTAGTTATCTTATTTCTATGTTCTAATTCTAGTTCTAGTTTTGTCAAATTGTCTGCCGGACTATGGATTATAATGGCTCACATTCGTTGCAGTTACCTGCACATAGAGATACTCAAAGGTCACAGGGTCACGACGGAGAAGATCCACTGGATCCCTTGGTACAAAAGCAATGCGAAATAAACACCTCATCTTGTGCGAGCCAGGTTGTTGAGTCACCTGAAACAAAGATATTATATACACACAAAGTTTTTCTTTCTTTCCAAACTGTTAAGACAACATACAGATCATTTGAATCTTAACACAGTAATAATTATCTGTTGGTAATTAAACATCTGTGGTTATGTCCTGAACAACTTACTACAAATCTAAAGAAGGTAGAATACTTTTATAGCCTGGTAGTATGTGGTTTGGGACGCAGCTATGAAGAGACTGAAACACACTTTCCATGTCGTGATAAACCTTTATAACACATTTGGATGTTTGTTTTGTTTTTTTAAATTTCTAGTTATTCCATCTAAATTATTTTATGGTTCAAATTTAACATTCAAGGCCTACCCGACTTAGCATGTCTTGCTCATGCAGGAGCACCAACTTTGTGTTCGAATTTTCCATCTTCTGCTCCAACATCAGAGAAAAATGCTCAATGCTTTTAATGGACAACTTCTCCTGCAGCGTCAGTAGGACGTCCTTCCAAAACACAAAAAGACGAATATAAAAATGTTACTTAGCTGATGCATATTCATCAACTTGAGGCAAATCCATTGTTTATTTGTGAGAGCAATCCTTGTATTCAACTAAAACCTCTCAATATACTGCTTGCTTCAGGGGTTTTTCCAATTATATATTAAGTTCTGGAGAACATCACGACCCTGACAGTGTCGTCCTCTATCAGCCTTTCTAAAATTAACAATGAACCAGTTCTCAGTAGCAGATTTATATTTTTGTGATAATTACAGCACCATTCCCATAATACAGACTGCTTAGCCGTGTTGGTATTTTCATTGTTAACGAAGATCAAATTTTAATTATCATGATTTAAATACCTTAATTGAGGTGTTGCTGTCAAACTTGAATGATTTTGTCTGGCCGTTTTCAAGATACACTTTCAGAACATTTGGCATGAAGAGAAGTGAATTGTCCTTCACCGTTTCCTGAAATCGAACAATTAGCAAAATATACCCCTTAATACTTTCATACGTAAATAATGCAACTTAAAAAAGAATCCGTAATTACAGTTATGACAACGTATCAGCAGGACAGTATAATTATGGGGTTAAAAAATCTAAATGTAATGTTTTTTATTCTATAGATATAGATGTTATGTGGCAGAAAATGGAAAGGGGAAGCTGTAAACTGATCATTTGTTAAAACAGTGCATTTTTTTTTTTTTTTTTTTTTTTACTTACAGGAATTTGACCATTAACGATGACCTCTTCGGCGAATCGAACTTTTACCGGGTTCGATTTCAGCTTTGCCTTTTTGGCAGCACTCATGAAGGCAGACTTGGGCGACTGGAGAAAACAGAATTAAAATACGGGGAATAAAAGGCAGAAATTTTTGCAAAAGAATTTGAACATGAAAATGAATTTCTCAGAACAAAAAAAAAATAACATGTAAATTTAGCAATATGAAATATTTATACTTGTATATATATATATATATATATATATATATATATATTGATGAACATAATTAATTAGGAAATTAGGAAAGATGCTAAAAGTCTGTTTATTATAGAAAATGAAACACACTTACAGGGTACGGCTGGATAACCGTCAATACAATGGCCTCCTTACAACTCCTAAAACACAGGAGAAAATAAATGGTAAAAATTTTCAGACTTGTATCCAGCAGAACTGTGCGAATCTCTGAACGTTTGAGTGAACTAGCTCTCACTAGGAAGAAATAAATGTACAGCTTGTAATGTTTCTTATCATTTCTGGAGCTGTAATAATCCTAAAGTTTTAAAATATGAATTTCAGAACAGACTGTGATTTGCAATCCAGCTGGTCTCTTCATTTCTTCAGAAAGGAGAATGGATATGATTTCCGTTGTTTTGTAGCATTTTTATGTTTAAGGCACTGGGCGTTACTGCATGAACACACGTCAGCAAAGGAGGACACACTGCTCATAAAACATCACAAGCACGATGATGCCGTGTTTCTGAAACGATTTTGTGACCTATTTATTGTGCAAGATCAGAAAATATCTCAAATAAGGTCTGAGAGTAACAGCCCTAATACTCAGTAGCAGATCAGTGTATTTCTGTGTATCAGTGTATTTAATCGGTGTGTCTGTGCAAGAGATACATCTTGTAATAAGCTGTATTTCTGTTAGAGTACCTGACCAGGTCGATCACTCGCTCTCTAGGGGCGCTGCTGACTGGTTCATCATTGATCATAATGATCTCATCACCAGGAATCAGTTTTCCCTCTGATGGACCTCCTGTGGTTGACATGAAACCTTTGACAGTCTGCT